>OMNV01012766.1:114996-134530 GCA_900303265.1 Brotula barbata
CACCTTTACTCTTTGAAATAAGCCATAACATTCATTTGTCCTTTTTTATCATATCACTGATGTAACGTTTAGTTTCAGAGACTCCCTCCACACCTCCTCTTCCTCACTGACTCCTCCTGCTCCCACTCTGTTTCTCTTCCTTCATCCTTTCTCTATTCAAGCCATTCACAAAATAGCTTTTCCTCTTTGTCTTTGGAACAACCCCTCTCGCTCCCTTTCCCATCCGTGTGAGGACGGACTCCTGGCTGGAAATCCAGTGCCCCTTGCTCCCCCTTCTCTCTCTCTCTCTCTCTCTCTCTCTCTCTCACACACACACACACACACACAGGCAGGGTATATGCAAATTCCTGTCTTTCTTTCCTTAATTGATTAATTGAAGCCAGGGCCCTTTGAAGGCCTTATTTGTGTGCTGCTCTTTTTCCCTCTGTCCCCCTCACAACCTGGGTTCTTGTTCCCTCTGTGTCATGCGAGGCATCTATCTATAGGCAACGAGCTATTCATCCATTACACCCAGAAGAAAGAGAGTGTAAGCAACCATTGTACACACCACCATTACTAACTTTACCGCACATGCCAACAAGCATAGTCTTCAGAGAAATGAATCAACCTTGAATCTCTACCTGTGCATCTACACACACAAACACACACACATGCACACACATGCACACACACTCCGAACGAAAAATATTCTTTGTCTTTCCGGCATTGAAAAACGCACATGCACACTGTCATCATCTTCATCAGGCATTTTAATGGATATGTTTTCTTAATATATATATTCTTTCTTTCTTTAAACACAGGTTTCTTTCTTACTTATTGATATTGTATTTCGTCTTCATCTTATTCTCTTTTTCTGTTATTTTCTTCTGATGACACAAGTTCATTCTTGCACATTTTCAGGTAATGTGTCAATTTTACGACTGATTTAGATTTTTTTATGATATTTGGCCTTCATTTACCAGGTCTGTCGACATTTTAACAGACCATAATGGATCCCTGTGCTTTCACTTCAGCAATAATGGCTAAACATATTGCCAAGTACAAGTATACAAGTGTTTACACTATAATGATGATGATTTTATTTTTAATCTGTAAGTCACAATTGAGTCATTTTCAGGGAAACTTTGCATTTCTTTGCTCCTTGCAACAATGACGGCCTTTCCTGGGTCTGTCTTGTTTCGTGAAAGATTTTTCCAAGTTAATGTGAACTTTCTATAAATTACTGCTCATTGCACAGAGATGAGCAAGTAAGTCATTTAAAAATCAAAAATTAAACTGTGTGCGCTCTGAAATTCAACCATTGTGGGAAAGGAGCTCTTTGGTATAGGAATTCGATCGATTTTCCTTGGGTACCATGGATTCTGCAGATATATCTCTACAGAGCTCTTTAAGAAGGTCCGCGTTCAAAAATACCAGCGTTTCAGCTTAAATGTCAACGGTAAACACTTTGTGAGGCAACTATAAACATATTAGTATTTAATAACACTTTTAACTTTATGCAGAGTAGCATTTAGAGGGTTTTCATCATACTGAGCACAGGGATCCAACAGGGTCCATTTAAAGGCCTTCAGACCAGCTAGGTGAACAACATTATCACTATCAATGGGATGCACGGATGCATGGTATGTCGCAATTATATCATTCCACCTTAAATTGAGGTAGCTAATCACATTATTTCTGCCCACCTTAACATTTACTCAACCCTTTCATTCCAGGGAACTTGATAAGACCTGTAGCCACAACCGCAGCAGTAACTAACTGCTGTAGTATTTCAAGTGTACTTACTCACTTAAGGCGCTCATGTTCACAATTGTAACCCAGAAAGTACGAGGTGAGAACAGACCGCACAACAAATTTCCATGGAGAGGTAAGCAGACACGCACAACTGTTTAATGTCAGCTCTTGCTTGTGTGCAGTGCACACAAATAATTTGAGAAGTTGATATTCTTCACAGACATGCAGGTCAAAGACATGAGCCGTGACCGTGTTTGTGTGTGTGTGTGTACGTCTGCAGCCTTTCGTTCAACACAAAGCTTGCACCAACCGACGCAACCCATCTCTCCACGTTCAAATAAACAGAGATTAAAACTCATTGCTGCCCTTGTTGTGTTTTTTTTTTCAGCCTTCACCCAAACCACACCAACCTCAGTGATCACACTCTGCTGCTGACACACATTTACGCCCCACTCTGCAAAGCCTTGCAGAGAAACACCAGAGCCAGTGCAGACTTGAGTTTTACCTCTTGGTCTTGTTCATTGTAGAGGTCTTCTCCTCCTCCACCGGTGATCCTCTCAGGCATCTGCGTGTCTCCCTACTGCTCCATGGTTGACCCTGCACCTCCTCCTCCTTCTCTTCTGTGTCCTCTGTGTGCTTGTGTGCCCAGGCAAGTGTGAGCGGGCACAGGACAGAGAAATGCTCGTCCGCCCGTTGCCCTCCTACCAGTCATCTACCAAAACTAGAATCCACAGTCAAAACCTCCTTATCAGTCCACCGTGTGTGTCACTAAACCGCCCTCTCTCGTCTCTCTGTCTCTCTCTCGCTCTCTCGGCTATCTGAAAATCAACCACAAATCAGCAGTTCAGGTGAATTTATACTCCCTCTCCCTGACAAAAAGTGCAGCCAAAAGTAAAACACACGAGAGTTTCCAAGCTCCAAGAACTAACCAAAGTCATTCACTTGTCATTGCTCGCTTTAGTATAAACATGTCAGCATCTTAAATGGAGGAACTGGCTCTGACAGATAGGGGAACTCACATCAGTTTGGGCATGTGTGTGTGTGTGTGTGTGTGTGTGTGTGTGTGGTAGGGGGAGGGTAGAGCATCGAGGAGCAAATAGTGAACTTGAACGCAGCACCAATAAAGGAAGGAGGAGGAGATTCTGCAAGCGATAGTGATGAGCAATCGACTGAGCACCATCGGTGTACTCCAGGAAGTGACATTTGTGCACCAAAAGAGAAAAAGAGGTCTCATGTACACACCACATTACTTTGTAGCAGAGTTATGGACACAGGTTGAACAAAAAGGGGAGAATTATCAGAAAACTGTTGATACAGTTAAGTTGATTTATAGGTGAATAAACACCTGGGCAAAATGACATTATTTTAACCTTTTAGGTCACATATAAACATTGTTACAACGCCATACAATGACTATTCACCGCATACACAATAATCTGACATATTTGACAGAAGTATTGCCGTTGAAATCTTGTTGAAACATTTGTTTCAGTAGTTTAGATGACTAAAAATCATCGCTTTTCAACTCAGCTTCGTCTGCGTTCATCCCCAAATTGTTCGATGTAAATCCAAAATAACCTGAAACCAACGCTAACAGCATGGTGGAATGGTAATATGTCCCAAATGTCTTCATCCAGGGTCCCCAGCCTCCCCCCTCCCAAATCACTTCTATCATCCTGACTTCTTCCTCCCCTCTGTCGATTCTCAGGGTGGCCACTGCTCACACAGGGACTTAGTGTTGGTGCTCCTGAATGTAACCGTGCAGCTGGACATGGAGACTCAAAGGCATCCTTGTTTGAACACACCAAGAGGAAGAGGCGACCAAACAGGGGACATTAATGTCCCCTAGTCTGCAGAGGTGGCTGCTTTTTGCAGGAAGCAGCCAGTTTGGGAGATAGTGGGCGATATACAGCGTTAAAAGGCAGTGGGAGATGTACAGAGCTGCTCCTTCCACTCTTTGCCAAATCCAAACCCCTACAATCAGACGTGGAAAGCAGACGTGTGTACTCTAAATACTGTGATTTAGAGCAGCATTGACTAGAAGGCGTCCAGAGAGTTTGTCTGTCAACTTTAACAGGTGAAGGATGAGACCGTGAGAGGAGCCAATGGGAGGGAGAGGGGAAGGGGATAGTTACTGTCCTTACCCAGACTAACCAGTGAGTTACTCCACAGAGCATTTAGCATGGCACCAAGCATCCCTTATCCAGGAATAATACATTGTCACAGACTGCGTGAACAAAGATGAGGAGCTCTGGAAGGGGCTGCTAGACACAACCAGAACTTCACATATACTGTAAAGGGCGGATTGGCGCAAAAACTCCCACGAAAGTACAAAGCACATAAAGGTGGTGTCATATACGAGGTGTCTCGATACATGTTGTTTTTTTGTGTTTCATTTTTGTAATCAGTACCAGTTTTTTCCTGCTGAATCAACATATTTCTACAGTACCATGTTCACTCTAAATGTTCCAGATTTATGACGTCTTCATTACTGACTACATTTACTGTTTTTACTTCATAGCTTCATATTCTAAATTTACTAAACTACCATTTTGGTGATTCTGATGATTTTTGGTATCAAATGTATCGTTATTTCTAATGCATATTTAATTTCCTGCAATTGGAGCGGACTTGGTTTCCACGGTGATGCTTCTTGATGTGTCAAGCTCTGTTATCTTATGTTATGGTGGAACCTTTTTTCTACATGTATAGGCTCTCAATCTTTTATTTTATATGTTCTAAATGTGATGCTCAGTGCGACTATGTGATGCCCTGAGACTGTATTTTCAGTTGTAACCAATTAGTATGTTTAAATCACTTTGTTGAAAATTTTGAAATATAATGTTGCATGTACATAACACAGTTTAGATTCATGAGGGACTCAACATTTGGTCTGTCAATTTGGATCAGCGCTTGACTTGTCAAAGCAAGTCCTTAAAAATCTCAAGGTAATCTTTAGATTGGATAAAAAGAACAAAATGGACATTTACTGTAGAAATAACATTGTGCACGTGAAAAAAAAAGAAGCTAACATTTCCTGGCAATGTGGTAATCTTACTGTAAGTTGAAGCAATCGCTTCTTTAAAACAGGAAGAACTGCAATCAGCTGGTCTAGTTTGTAAATCTAAAGATGGACAAAAATCAAGACTTTTACATTTATGTTCATTTGACCACACAGAATTTGGACAAATTAGAAGACTTTGTGAACTGCTTGGCTATTGTATCATCACAGAGCTTTTCAAAACTTTCCAGTACATGATCTCAGTGTGATTGATGTCACGCAAATGTAAATAAAATTCTAGAAATTCAAGACACGTTTTTTAAATCGGGCGGCGTGGCTAAGGGGATAAGGGTGGTCGCCTAGTGATCTAGTGCCGGGTGGATCCCCTGCAACTCCATGTGGAAGGTCCCTGAGCAAGACCCTCACCTTAAATTGCTCCAGAACAGCAGGTGGGCCTTGCATGGTTACCTTGGCTGTCGGTGTGTGAATGTATGTATGAATGGGTGAATGTGAGGCAAACATTGTATAGTGCTTTAGATGAAAGCGCTATCGAAATGCAGTCCATTAAACCAATGTCATGTCCAAAGGAGGATAACTAGGATTTGTTTGAAACTCTTTAATAGGGGTGAATGCTGCAGATATTTGTCTGCGGTTGTTGTAAATGTCATAAATGATCAATGAGACACTGTCGCCTCACAGCTAGAAGGTCCTAAATGCAAACGTACCAGGATGTACCTTACTCCTCACCTATTAAACCCTGACAGAATAAGAGAGTATTGATGGTTAGACAGATCTGCTGGGGCCCGCTCGAAACAAAGGAAATCCATCACAAATGGAACAACTGACATCTATAGCCATTTGAAGTATTTGTAAAAACCCGTTAAATGAACAAAATTGGTGTATTGTTTACAGTGTTGTTCACCCTGCACAAATTTCAACTGATCCCATTGAGCGCTTATTCCCAATCACTGCATAATGTTGCCATCTCGTGGTGTAATGTTAGAAGTGCATGTAAATAGAGGCAGCCCAGACTCAAATTCCCTTTAATGTACCTAACAATGTTTGTCAATCGAGACACGTTAAAAATTATTCTGCGGTCATTTAAAACGCCTTTAAAATTCTTTAACGACTCTATCTACGATAAAAAAAGATAATAACACATCTTTTAAAAAACTTCGTTTGAAGATACGTTGTGTTTGTACATATGCTTATTTTATTTTATGCGTTTATATTTTCATTTTTTCTTTACTATTTTATTTGCTAAAATAAATCATGAAATATTTTTTTTCTGTCTACATTTCTGGCCTTGTAAAAAAACCCTCAATTTCCCAGAGTTCCATCTACTTCCGCTTCATGCGTCTCACGCTTTTTTTTCCCCCCACCCGACATTCGACAACAACGCGGGCCGCCTAGACGTCAGTTCACTATACGGAAGAGGTAGGAGGATCGGAAGTGAACCAAACCCACGAATACGCGGAGTTTATACATTAAATGTTAGAGCTTAGGGTTAGGGCTTGTTGTAATGTTATGTAGCCTGAATTTACAACTACCGGCCGTATTCGTGCAGGTCCGAGAAAAAAGCGCCACATTTTTTTGTCACGTGACAGCGATTGACCTGTCATATACTTGTTGTCGAATCTAGGGTGGGGGAAAAATAACGCCTTCGTGCTGTTCTCCTCCTCCCCTCTGTCAAGAAGACGTGAGTTGTAGCCGGCGAGCAGCGGTGAGCTCCTGGAGGTGTTTTCCGCTGTCAGCTGTTGTTGCAGTGGGAGATGTTCGAGAAGGAGAAATGCCGAGCGATGACAGATGGAGACTGAGGAGGTGAGGCTGTGCGCACGGTCTGAGGGTGTGTGTGTGTGTGTGTGTGTGTGTGTATGCTGCATCCTGGGCTGTGCCAGCTATCATGTGTTTGAATGTATCAGGCTCTTCACACAGCACTGATGTTCTGCTGTATGCTAAGCCAAACAGCAGGGTAGCATATTATTTTACAGATGACACAAACATTGTTCATTGTCAATTCATTATTTGTTGCAGTCATAATTTGCAATTTTAGTCATTTATGAGGCAAAGGGCCCATCCATTTGGGAGTTTTAAAGTGATACTCTTTCAATCTGAAAATGTTCTGATTTTCAAGTCATTTGCATCTGAACTATTGATTTTGTTTTCTCTAAGTTGGAGCGTTCTACTACATGCAAACTAGTGTAAATTGTAGCATTCTGCAGTTATTTTATGGCTTTTACTCACTAGGCAGGCCTTTGAATGGTCCCTTATGGATCCTGGTGCTGTTATTTCAACCAAGTTAAGCATGCCATAATCTTCTGGATTCAATCAACTTTTTAAAAATCTAAAAATAGATTTAATAATTTCATCTAGGGTAGCTCTTAAATACAGTATATTAACCACAGGGTTCCACAAGGGTTCATTTAAAGTTCTATGGAACTCAAATGTCTTCAGAATACTACAATTTACAGTACTTTGTAAATGTAATGTAAAAGCAATGAATATTTGCAAATTAACAAAAAAAAACACTTTAACCATTTATGGGTGCTGTATTTTATTTGATAAATTAAAAACATTTAACATTAAAAACATTTGCAATATAATATTTAGCCTCACAACATTAACTACTTGAATTAATCTAAAATGAATGTTGGATGAATCCATAGTGAAAATAATCTTTGGTTGTAGCCCTTTAAACACCTTGTCTTAATCTATTGTGTTCAAGCACACCTGTTATTGATTGGGAGGTGCAACAGCTGCACTGATAATCTCTGTTTGCTGATGAGTCCCAAATGGCTTTTCTGGATCCATGCCCAATCACTCAGAGACAGGGCAGAATTGGCTTTTTCCAGTGCCAGAAACATTTACATTTACAGGTACACAAATTTAGGATGGTGATATTATTGTTGATTAAGTTCCCTTCTTTTTACAGAGGTGCTGTATCACTAAATCATTGAGACACAGAAGCTTAAAGTTTATGGGAAAGTATAAAAGTGCTGTGGTCTCATAGTAAGAACGTCCAAGAAGAGTCCCAGCCTTACTTTAATCCAACAGATTTTAACTTCATCCAGGGCTGACACGCTTTCCTTACCGAGATTAGATGAACTTAAATTAGTGATTGTTTGGTGCTTTTAGCATACATGATGAAATACAATGAAGTTACATTACAAATGGGGTGGCGGGTAAAATTCACCGGGTAGACATTGTGGTTTGGATGTTTCCACTTACCGTACATTTTCCATAATGCATTTGTGCTGCACAACAGCTAAGGACACTTTACAAACTGAAATTGGCAAATTTAATAGTTTTTACTGTGGTTTCTTAAAAGAATCGTATGTTTTAAATGTTATTTATGTAATCGCCAATATGCAAAACAGGATGCATCAACAAAAATGAATGAAGCAAAGAGAGTGTTTGGGTCACGCCAACATCGTCGGTCCTCTCGGTGAGTTCAGGCTATACTGAGCTTCTTATACTTACACGCTCGAAACATTCACTAAACTCTTTCAATAAAAGAGCACAGACACTTTTGCTCACCTCGCCACATTTTAGAGAGAGAAAGTTTTGGATTTGAAATTGAATTTTACCTGAAGAAAGTTACAGCAGACATTTATTTTCTGTCTGAATCTATAGTTTGATGCAGACAAAATTATCTTCTTCAGATGCAAACTTAGCCATTGAATGATGCTGCATTTTTTGTTGCACATTTTTTTTATGCACAGCTGCAGTTATAAAACACAACTAGTACAACTTCATCAGCTGGGTGTCAGGTGATGGAGATGATGGCCGACAGAGGGTGAAATTTCAAATTGCTCCTCTTCAATGAAGAGCACAAGTGGCACTGATATGTATTGACATATTCCATATTTTGACGTGTGTTTTGTACAGCGTAGCTAACTCTTCGGTTAGAGAGTTACAGGGTGTGTGTGTGAGAGAGCGTGTGTTCATAGTGCACACTCCCAAATGGCTGCAGAGTCCTCAACCCCTTTCCTTTTATAGCCTTCGACATGTGGAAGGAAGGTGGGAGGTTTGTGAGCTTGTGTGTGTGTGTCTTGGAAGGGGACAGCCTGTGTGAAGGAGTGGCCCACTGTGAGTAAATGTGTAACAAGGTGCATGCCCCTCCCGCTACACCCCCACTTCCCACCCTTCTCCTCATCCTCGTCCGTCCCCCATCTGTTTTGGGGGATGCAGGGGCAGAGAGAGAGCAAGAGAGAGAGAGAGAGAGAGGAAGCTCACCTCCCGTCACTCTCTCACAACACCGTGAGAGCCACAGGACTCGTGCTGTCCTCCAGCACACCCACACACAGGCACTGAGGGCGAGAGACACTGAGAGTGTGTGTGTGTGTGTGTGTGTGAGAGAGAGAGAGAGAGGAGAGAGAGAGAGTGGTACAGCAGCTAGAAAGGAAAGGAAGAGAGAAAGCTAGACAAAGGTGCAGTGTGGAAACAAAGAAGATAGAGTTTTTAAAAAAAGAGTCCAAGTACTGAAAAGGGATTTTCCTGTTTCTCCCGAGGAGCTGCGAATAACCCTCGGTAAAGGATGGCAGAAGGGGGAGAGGGAGAAGAGGAGATTCAGTTCCTGCGAACGGTGAGTCCTGCTTACTTTTCCTTTTTACTAGAGCTAATCGAGGCTCCTGGGGAGGAGTCGGCAGAGGAGGAGGTGATGGGTACCCTATAAGGAAAGAGATATAAGAATTAAGAAAATGATTTGCTATATTTGTGTAGCTGTCAGTAGTAGTAGTAGTAGGCTGAGAGAGGATCTATGTGCATCTGCTGACCCAAATTGCCTGAGCATCAACTCTTTGTCCAATGGTTTCTTCATTTCTTCTCTTTTGGTCACTTTTAGCTATTCTGGCATGGGATATTTATGTTAATCTGTACTTGCAGTTCTCCCAGCCAAGCCCTGCTCTTTATATAGTTGACTATTTTTGTGCCATGACCCGCTTAAACTTGGTAATTGATTTATTTAATCTCTCATGAGCGCAGAAGTCTGAGGATGTTAACCCACATCAGATCATAGTTTGATCCTATCGGAACACTTCTGCTCCTCTATCGCCTAATCGTTTTATATTCCTCCAAGAATGTTCTGGGCTGTAGAGTAGGTGGGTAACGCTGTGTGAGCGCAGACAGACAGACAGGAGCTGGTGCATCTGTTAGCATCGTTATCTATTTTTATCCCAGGAAAGTAGAGCCTGTCAGTGTGGGGTGAAGAGACAGAGCAACAAGCTGCTACCCAGAGCCAACAGGGGACAGCTGGCCAAAGGGGAAGACCCTAAAATCTTCACTTAATGTTAAAAAAACAACATGTATCACTAATTTCATAATCAGAATCAGAAATACTTTATCGATCCCTGATGGGTAATTGGGTACCACTTCAGTTATTCATACTCAGGTAGGGAAACATGGAGACTATACAAAATTACGCCAATAAGATAAAAACAGATGTTAAGATAAAATATCATGTGATACAGTGTTGGTTTCAGAAGATAATGAAGTAAATATGTGAATAATAATATGTCGGTTATATAGGTTATTTACATTGCCCTCCCAATAAATATCACCAACACTGTGCAATAGAGAGAGAAATGTTTAAGATGTGCACAAATAAAGGTAATATATAGAACAGTGTGTCTAATTGTTATTTGCAGTTGGTACTGCACAGGTTACACACTGAATGAATGCACGTCGTGTTTTTGTAGTAAAAGTAACTTGACAGACTTTTAGTTATCACATGCACCTCCTTATAGAATTTTTCGTAAATCATGCCTGACCTGGCATTTTCAGGAAAATGATGCAAGCTGTCTTGTATCACATGACAACCTCGTTGACTTTTTGTAGTGTATAAGGAAGTATTAGGTAGACTATTCCAGCTGCAGGTGCTTGTTTGGGTAAACAAATGGAAGGAAAAGGGTGAAAACGCTGGACACGCGTCTTGTCACAGGATGTTTTGGCTCCCCAGTTTGAATTTTTTTTTGAAAAGATAAAAAGATAAAGATAGCGTCCATCATCACACAGGTGTTGAAAACTGATTCCTCCTGACTCTCCATTAGTGCTCTTTAGGAAGCTGTTAAGCCGTAATCTTTCTCCACACTGGTGTAACACCTCAACAGCACCAAAGATTAAGGATATGCAATCTGAAATAAGACAGACTTTTGTTTGGGAATGTCAACAAGTGACATCACCTCACTGTGACATTGCGTTTCTCAGGAATTACAGGTGCGGATGTTTGTGTTACAGTTGGAATGCACTTCAAAAGTCTCAACAAAGGATTATCACTTTAAATCAGTGAAATGGGATTCACAATGTGGCTATTAAGCCACATAAAAGTGATATTTCACAGATGAACCATACATTTTGTCAGAGGGTTACATTTTGACGGGCTTACCATCTAATCTAAATTTTACAAATCATACCAGTGAAGAAAACACAAATACAAACAGGGAAATATGAATACAAATGCAGACGATAACGTACCTGTAAAACAATATCTGCTCATGATGTTGACATGCTGATGTTCATCTGTTGTTGTAGAGTAGACTGGCAATGAAATCGAATACTTAATGAATCCCCATAGCAGCGTCTTGGTATTGTGATGTGAAAAGGTGGATCCGTCATTCTTCAATCATACTGGACTGTGTTGTCAGCACTTGACTAGCGGCTAGTTGGATAGTTGCTTACATGTAACACTGAAACACCATATTTCTTTCTTGGTGTGTTGATTGTGGCCGCACAGTCCCTTCGTTCATGCTGCATAACCCTGCCCCCACCTCTAACCCTAATCTTTAACTTTACCCTGAAAAAGCATTTGTAGGTTTTCTTCTCTTCTCTCTGGGTTTGTTCTGCTGGATTAGCTACAATGTGAAATGATGCAGTGAATATTCATGGTGTGGTGCAAAGATTCTCTGTGTTTGTTGGAGATTTTGTTGTTGTTGGTGTAAGAGAGGTTTCGATTGAACTATGTGGTCATTTTTGAAGCCGCAGTTGTGTTTGTGCCCTGTGAAAAAGTGCACAAAATACTTGATTTTAATGTAGAGTGACAAAACCAACACTACACAAACGCAAAATAGCTTAGTATATACAACCTAGTTTTATTCAACAGCACAGCAAACTGAGCAAAGGTTGGATTTATTGCACAGTGACGTTGAATAGTGTTTGGAATTGTGTACTGTTGTATGAGGAATTGTGTACCTCTAACTGTATGAAGAGCCCAAAGTGAAGCATGCATCAAACAACTATGGTTAGTGTTCCTTTAATGATTGCATATATAATTGTATATATTTATCCTCATGTACACGGTTGTTGCTCCTGTTACGACAAATAATTCCTTCCTTCACAAACCGCAAAATGGATAGTGAAACCCTCTGGATGCCTTCAGTGGGTTTGTCCTTTACTTCAATAGGCGTGGTGAGGATGAGGCCATTACACACTCTTACTTCAAAAGGAAGAACAATCAGGCTGTATGTGAATTATTAAAGTTCTCTCTACTTCAATAGCTTTAGTTTGACACTAACGCTGCAAGGGCCAAAGGGTCTGATTCCAGGGCCACAGTGCTAAAAATGTATGGGCTGCTGCTGCTGCTGTAAGGCTCACCAAATGCTTTGTGTTATCACTCTTTCCATTAGAGGTTGTAATCGTGTGAGTCAGCTGTTTTTCTCTGCTCTGGTTTCCCCCACTGGGTTATTGAGATGATCCATTAATCAATTAAAATACAACTTCGTTATTATGGCTACTCCAATTTAAAAATAATTAAATTCCATGATAAGTCTTTTTTAAAAAATTTTATTTAAATTTTGTGTTTTTTTGTGGCCTCGATCTATATTTTGTAGGTCCCTACAAAAGGTCCCCCACAACTGATTAATTAACATTACTACATAATTCATAGTATTTTGCAAGTGCAATAGCCAATGCCATTTTACTATTTCTTTATTTAGAAAATTTGCTTATTAACATTTCCAATTTTAACATGAGTACAAATCACATTGCAATTAATCTTACATATTACCCACTCCATATTTCCCGGGCCTCTAGATGAGATGTAATTCAGAAAAAATACATAGGTAAATCAAAAATAAAGAGAGAAAAAAAAATAAAGAAAAAAGCAAAACAAAAACAACACACAAAATAATAAGGAATGGTAAATGGTAAGCTATTCCACCCAATCCATTGGATCTTTGTAAGAAGGCCTTACATATCTGAGGCTGCCACATCATATAAAATTAGAAAATGTCCTGACAAGAGAGCTTAACTATTTTTGGGACTGACTACAGGAATGTTCTAATCTACAGCTATTTAGATTGCGAGGTCGCTCTCCTGCGGGGAAACGTAGCAGGAGGGATAGTAAGAGCCACAGGGTTCAAGGGGAAGGAACTTTCTTTACTTATTTGCAGATTCAGCTAACAGCCGTAGATCTTCCCAAATTGTTCCAGCCCTGTAAGGCTGGAGGGAAGAGATGATTCAGGGTTTGCGATATATAGGAGAAGGTCATCAGCGTATAATGCCATCCTGGCCACCGTGGCATCCTGTTTTATCCCCTCAAAGGAGCAAAACTGTCATGGGAGACAACGGTGGCTCAACTGGCCTTGTGCAAGAAGGGATCAAAAAGCCGGAAATATCCCAAATGCTTTTGTATTCAAGAGACACAGATCATTGTTTCAGTTTTCTTTTTTAATTCCAATACAAATGTAGATATTCAAGATTTAAATAAATATTTGGTAATTATATAGTAGCCAAGTTCCTTTTTTATAATCAAAGATCCCGCAAAATTGGATAATAATCAAAATAAGACGACAGACTGATAGAATAAGAAGATAGAATCTGATGTTAGAGTCTCACTGTAAATGTAAGCATAATAAAACAACAAAAATATAAACAAATTCAGCATCTTTAATCATTTTAAACTATGAAACAGGTTTGTTATGTAGTTTGTTTTTGCATATTTGCCAACGCACACGTTAATATACTAGTAGACATTATCAGCTGTCCAGTATACTGTATCAGTCCACTGAAAAGCTGCTATGTCATTCAATCCTTATTTTTGATACCTTAAGTAAAGCTCATCAATAAAAATAGATATGTAGAGTGAAACTATGTCTCATGTTCTTTTTTAGTTTACAATATCATGTAAAATAACTTCACAGTGATGATGAAACTTCTTAATTTCATATCCCATCCTTATCTCCTGAGCAGTTAATATTAAGGCAAATATTGGATTGCATCATAATAAAATAAAGTAAATAGTGTTAAGACTATCATATATCAGTGAAATCCATCACTGTCTTCTGTTTCTGTCCAAGAAACTGTGAAACAGCAGGATTACATCACTGCAGGCTGGATACTATTGTTCTCTATTTGTGGAAGAAGCCGAAGAAACCCTGATAGTGCAAAAGATGTCATTTCTGTGTCACACCACTTCCTTCTCTCGTCGTGCTGAGAATTATCCACATAAGAAGCAAAGCACTGGGTGTTTAATGCAGTATTTCTGATTCCCTGTGAGATTTTGTTTATTAGCAACAGAAGATTAGATCCTTTAACTGTTGTTAGCTGAAAACTGTGTTTTGTGACAGATGGGGGAGGCAGCAAAATATTCATATTCACTACATCTCCAGTGCTTGACATTACAACAGGCCACACAGAGATTACTCAGCATGCTGCTCTATTCTATTCTAGGGTTTATGGTGTTATTCTAATATGGCCCAGGCCTGTGACTCATACGGTGATGAGTGATCACACTGTGGCTCGGGGAGTTTTACCGTCTACACTCACCGTCAGAACTGAGCTTATCCTTTCCTCCTGCTGTACAGTAGAAGGTTACAGACACTCTCCAACAAGAGGCTGGCTGTCCAAAAACAGCACTTTATTGGTACTAAAAGATGCTTCAGCACTGTAGATTAATACAAAATGGAGGCTCATTCCATGCTTATTTCAATACTCGCTTGGTTAATTCCAAGTGTCTTTTTATTGTGTTAAATTTCACTATGATGCTAAATTGTTATTTGTGAAGAGTTTTATTTCAAAGTCTGATTTTTAGCTTGAGAATTTGTCTGTAATAGAAAATGCATTAAGAAACTTACAATGCTCCTGAGTGGAAATTGCATACAATAGCGAAAAAACACACAGTAAAAGAAACGCTATCTTAGCATATTACCTTAATTACATGCATGCTACAATGTTAACATGCCGATGCACTGTTGCTCTGTTGTTCTCTGTGCTAATCTAAATAGTGTAGTATTTATCTAACATGCAATTTAAAACTAGAAAATGCTAATCTGTAGCTAACATACTAACGCGCATGTTAGCTAGCTGGCAGGCTGACCAAAATGTTAACATGCTTATTTTTGAAATGATCTTTTCTCAATTTGGAGCATATTGTTTTCAATTATTTTGGTTTTATCATTTTTGTTTGGTATTTTATTTTATCTGTGGTTTGTCATTTTGCACCTAGTGGCCTCTGTAGAAACCGTTATCTGTCTCAGGCTCTTGGTATTTACAGTAGCCTATACCTATCCATCCTCAGCCTTCTGCTGTTTTTAACACATCCTGCAGCCCTGAAGGAAGAAGGGTCTACATCTAGTCAAACCAAACGTGATTGTTGTGTTTCTTTGCTGGAAAAAGCAAGCTGTGTCACTGTTTCACAACGTTACTTTTGCGGTTTGAATCACAGGCAAGCTAGTTTGAGGGGGCATTCATGTCTATAACAGCAGTTTCTTTTTATAGAGTGCCACACACTGGAGGGAGAAACCAGAGAAGTCGATGTCCTACTTGCTGGCATCTATTGGGAGGGTTGGCATGTGTGTGTATGTCCGTGTGTGTGTGTGTGTGTGTGTGTGGCCGTTTAACAAGAGACCTTGTTTATTGTTGTGTCACAGTTATAACACAGTTGTACACCACAGAAATCTACATAATAAATTGTGACAAGTGATTGAAGTTGATTGTTTTCAGTACATACAACTTGCTTCAGGAATTTTCTAGAAATTCTGAATGATTAAATTTAGCTTGTTATTGACGGTTATAATGACCCCCCCCACTGACAAACAGACAAACGTTTGATTGGATCATGTTCACAATTTAACTGTTGTTGTGCCACCATCAGGTGATAGATGTTTCATTTTTTTTATAGCAGTGGTGAGTGCACATCAACCGTACCCACACAAAAAGTGACATGAAAAATGCAATACAGTGATGCCGAACGCAAACTAAAAATCACTTGAATTATTTTCACACCAAAAATACCATCAAAAACTGTGTTAAACATGATTTTTTTAAAATGAGAAATGTAAGGATTTTTACTTTAAAGGTTATTATAATATCTGGTTTACACTGTATTTTGTTGCACATTCGCTACCTGCTTTTCATCTGAACCTCGTTTGCCCCCTCCACGTTTGATGGAAGCATGCTCTCATACTATCATTAGCTGTGCAGCAGGTTGAGACTTTGAGCGGGAGGGGCGTGGGGGTGACAGATGATGGGGGTGAGGAAGGGTGCGAGTAAAGCCAGGCCTTAGATGTGCTGAGCCCAGGAGATGAACACGTCCACATGGGGACTATAATCACAGCACCTGTTAGACTGTCTGCATTTGTACAGCTCTCCGCTCTGGTCACCACAGTTTACACAATAAACAGGTGGTCTGGGTCTGGGCAGCTTTTTCAAACATGACACGCAGACAGACAGACAGACAGACAGACAGACAGACAGACAGACAGGGAAAGCAAAGTGTTGCAAGGTGACATAATTGTTGTGTGAAGTGCTGCTGATGATGGTGTGGGTATGGCTTATGTTTGGATGTTTATATTTGTCATTGGATCACCAGTCATTTTAATGGCTAGTGAAAGTTGAAAAAATGACTTCCTGGCAATACAAGTGTGACTCTAAGGCTGTACCCTTACCTCACCTGTTCTTGGTACAATGGCATGAAGCAATGAGTAAAATCCAAATGGTGATGTTGATGGACTCAGTGTAATTCACTTTTAGCCTTGCTTTCATAATGTTAGCTTGCGTTCCATTGGGAATGTGGGACTTACACATTGCCCAGGCCTTGTAGTCAGGAAAGTGCTTTGTTCCTCTGCAAGGCAAATACAGGTTTGGATTCTGAAATTGAGCCAAGTGATTTATTTATAAAGGTATTTTCCTTGAATTCTTCGCTCTCTGCCAGATTTTCCGTCTGGGGCCAGGTCCTTCAAATGGCTTAGGCATTTTGAAGTTTGATATCTGAGGCTGGTAGCTTAATGGCGGAGGGAGGCCTGCTTTCTTGTAGAATTTGTGACTCGTATCAAAAGCTGGAGTTTTTTATTTCCCTTAAAATTCTATTTTCTGGCTGTATTCTTTGTCAGTTTATACAGATTCCCCCAATACATCCTGTCTTGATGTAATTGTAATTGTTAATTGTTAATTATGAGCTGAATTTTATTATATTTTGTCAGACATATCAGTTTTTGTTTGTTGAGATCATTTTTTTTTGCATTTGTGGTTTCTGTAATGATTTTAAACCCAACACTTGAAACAATTACTGTATTATGTAGTCATATTATAACAATAGTCCATATTCTGAGAGTATCGTTCCATGTTCTCAGTGTCGTTCCATATTTTCAGTGTGTTGTTCCAAATTCTCAGTGTGTCGTTCCATATTCTCAATATATTGTTCCAAATTCTCAGTGTGTCGTTCCATATTCTCAATATATTGTTCCAAATTCTCAATGTGTCGTTCCATATTCTCAGTGTATTGTTCCAAATTCTCAGTGTATCGTTCCATATTCTCAGCGTTGCGTTCCAAATTCTCTGTGTCGTTCCATATTCTCAGTTTTGCGTTCCCAATTTCAGTGTGGCGTTCCATATTTTCAGAGTATCGTTCTAAATTCTCAGTGTGTCTTCTGGAAATCCTTGAAACAAATAGATTTTCTGGGGCGCTGTGCTGCTCTGGTAACTTTTTTTCATAATGAACTGAGAGAGAGCAAAATGTATACCTTTTAGTGTATGTCCTCATTAGAACCATCTTTCCTTTTCATTATTTTATGATAGAATTGTTTTAGATTGAGGTGCTAGGCTTGTGACAGTATGTGTGACAACAGAATGACTGATTGGCGGAAAGGCCAAGGCCAGAGGCTAATTACACACTAGAGGCAGATAATCACTGATTGGAACAAACAGTCCCAGCTGTTAACAAGACCATTTTCTAATTATCTACCATGTAGACAGACAGAGAGAGAGAAGAGCTCCAACATGATTTATTTTCTATATTTTTAATTTAGTTTTAATTCCGCGTAGTATTCACTACAGCGATTTCACTGGATTCTATTAACCTCAGTATACATACATGCACAAATAGAAGAAGTTTTTACTTTCTGCATTATTCGAAGTAGAAAATTTTTAGCTCAGCCTGGTGCTTAAGCGACTGTGTGAGCTCTCTCTGCGAGTAGGACCTCTGAATATCTGCTGGTCAGCAGAAGAAGGGAACGTGATAGTGACAGGTGCAGCCACCTAAAATAGGAGAGCGGTGGGGGAAGGCCCAGAGCAGAGCAGAGGAGGTAATGGAAAAGAGAACGGAAATCAAATAAATCATGTACAACAGTGAGTAAATATGAAATCAGTGGGGTTTACGGTGAGTGGGTCATAGGGATGAAAGAAAAAAGAGACGACCATGTCAGCAGACAAGTCAGAGCAGAAGGAGAAGCGGCGCACGTGGATGACGATGATTATTATTATACTATTATTACAAAAAGTAAGAATGTAGTTGAATATCTGCAGCTCTATGGGTTTTCAGAAAGAAAGAAATAATACTGCTGTTAAAGGCAAAAGGTGTACATGTACAGAAACAATAAGTGTGTTCGCATTGAGTCTGCACATTGTGGGAATGAACACAGCTAGCATACGCTGATCAATTCATTCAGACGCATACATGCCCAAATACATTTATTCCCAATAATCTAATAATATAAATCTGTTACTCAAGGTAAGCATATGTTGATTCGTGCCAGTTTCACTCACATTACAGTTCTATACTGAATATGAGTGGGTGATTGTCATAGTCATAAGTTTATTTTTGGTGAAGATAATTCAGGCTTTGTTGTTTGTTTCTCTGCTTGGCTCCAGGTTAAAGCAGGAGTGAAAACCTACGAGCTCATTCATACTTTTATTCATTATGTATTAGAAATATAAGAAAGATTTGGTGATCATTTGACATCAAATTTAGGTTGCCTTCTCATTCTGAAGCAACTATAGAACTGTATCAGTGGTGCAACCACTAATGTGTATATTCCTATGATGGATGATGCATTTTGGCACCATGTGAATGGCCTAGAGGGGCGTCTAAAGAGCCAGACTTTATGTTTACATCTTTTATTGTCAAACGACAGCTCATGGGCAGTCACTTTCATGAAGTTCCATTGCATAGTCTCAGTGTATCATTCCATATTTTCAAGGTATCGTTCCAAATTCTCAGAATATCGTTCCAAATTCTCAGTCTTGTTGCATATTCTCAGAATATCGTTCCATATTCTGAATGTTGCGTTCCAAATTCTCAGTGTGTCGTTCCTTATTCCCAGTTACTTGGTTCCATATTCTCAGTTTTGCGTTCCGCATTCTGAATGTTTTGTTCCATATTCCCAGTGTGTCATTCCATATTCTCAGAGTGTTGTTCCATATTCTCAGTGTCGTTCCATATTCTCAGTGTGTCATTCCATATTCTCAGAGTGTTGTTCCATATTCTCAGTGTCGTTCCATATTCTCACTGTGTCGTTCCATATTCTCGGAGTGTCGTTCCATATTCTCAGAGTATCGTTCCAAATTCTCACTGTGTCGTTCCAAATTATC
>OMNV01012766.1:139285-153077 GCA_900303265.1 Brotula barbata
TTTCCCCCCCCCCCCCCCCAAACACAATACATGGCAAGCATATTAGAATATTCTTCAGTTCAGAACAGACGAAGCCCCTTGGGTGAGAGGCGAAACTTCTTCAACCAAGTCCAGTTGCCCTCAATTCAACCCTTCTTGTACAACAATGACTTTGATGGCTGACAATCTTCACGCACAACTTATTTCAGGGCTGTGTGTTAGATTATAGAGTTGAACCTGTTCAAAGGGTTTGAATGCCAGCGATAACAGCAGTAGAGCAGCAGCATGTTCCACTCTGGAAAAGGAGTTACTCAAATGTTATTCCTAAGCCTTTGTCTTTTTATTTTTGTTGCGGCTGCAGGATGACCAGGTGGTTCTGCAGTGCACTGCCTCTGTCCTGAAGGAGCAGCAGATCAAACTCTGTCTATCCTGTGAGGGCTTCGGGAACCGTCTCTGCTTCTTGGAAACCACATCCAATGCTCAGGTAACACACAGTAAAACCTTTTTAGTGTTCTTTTTGGAAGCTCGTATCAAATGATTAACCATCTGCAGTCATTTTTGCAAGCTTACCTTTCTATTGACTTTGGCTGCCTGCACTCCAAAAGTTCCTTTATTAGAACAACACATTTAGACTGGTGAAAATATTGCTACACTGACAGGTCTTTCTGGTAACTATCTGAAAAAAAAGCTCACAACTGTACCCATGACTGGGTTAGATGGAGTGTGTTTCTATCACATATAGGAAGCTTTGTTTTCCAACACAAATTCACAAATTATAGAAATATCTGTGCTCATACAGTGACAACAACAAAGTAATTTCATTACATATTCAAGGTTTTCCATTCCATAGTTTCAGACTTTTCATTCCATAATATCAACATTTTGTTCCTTAACCTCAAAGTTATGCTGCTATTTCTCCTCAATGTGTAGCCTTGATTACAGGTCATCATCACACCACCTGGCAGCCTTTACCAACTTATTACATGTGAATGACAGATAATTAACTGAGTAACACTGAAGGTGTTCCATTAGAGGATTAACACATTGCTGTCTGTTTTTTGGCAGAAAGTGCCTCCAGACCTGGCAATATGTACCTTCATTCTGGAGCAGTCCCTGTCGGTCCGCGCTCTGCAAGAGATGCTGGCCAACACGGTGGATATGACCGAGGTAGGAATCAGTCATAAATAGTTGGTTTATAAATGGAGGAGTACTCAAAATGTCAATGGAGGCATCGAATGTATTTGGTAGAGTTGGTGCTTCAGTGGAAGGTGGAGTATAAAACACAAATTCTGGAATCAAGTGAAATATATCCTGTACTTGTTTCAGTGTTTATTAATGTTTCATAACTGAAGAGCCTTTGTTGTTAATTGTTTGTAAAAGTGCAGTGTACAGTTTCATGTAGATTTTGATCTCCCATTGAGCACCACGGATCTTCAAATTAGTCTTTCCTTTTACTTTATTCTTATGTTGCCTGTTTGCTGACACCACATTCCCCTTGCCTCCCTTATTGCTCTCTGCCGTACAGGCAGTCGATTTGGACAAATGGGTATGTCTGTTTACATGTTTATTTTACTGTAACGTATGTCCCGGCCAACCTGCCAACGTTCCTCGTTCGTCCTTCTATCCACTGGATGTCTTTCTGAATGAAATACTGTACTCTTGACACGTCTCATTTCATGTCTGTGTATCTCTCACCCCAGGTGGTGATCTGAGGGGGCGGTAAGCTCTTAGCGAAAGCAAGTGCTGATTTATTGTTTAAAATGAAAGTAACTGAAGATACATGACAGAACTGTAGTAAGCAGTTGTAGATTTTTTGTTTCACATTGTGAGAGAGTTGCATTTATATGTTCTAAATTCTTACTATCAGACATATTCACCATTCCAACGTAACAAAATACATGGGTATGTCTTGGTACGTCAAAATAACAATGTTTATAGAAATGCAAACCATCATTTATTGTTGTATTAAGAAAAATAGCAACTAGCCCATACATCCCACGTGATGTTGCTATGTAGGGTTTTTGGTATTTTGTTTAAACAAATACTTCTTTATTGGTCTCTGAGACCAAACTCATTTCTGTTTCATTCTGCCACAAAACAAGATCCATTTAACTCAAATAATGTTTATAAACTGTAAAATCTGTGCATGTTGGCACCTGTTCTGCTGTTTTGTGGTGTGTTTTTGTTGTTTTCTGTATATACTGTAAGTAGGAAAATACAATGTTATGTCAGGTTGAGTAGTAGTAGTTGTTTTACAGCAATCCTGGTGTCTCTCACAGAGTGAACGTCATTGTTGTCAACTGTCTATAGAGTCCGCTGTCTAACCAAAGCGTATTTCACTGAAAATTGAGTGTTTACATCACCATTAAATCATCCATTGATCTCAATGATAGTGCTAGGTAGCCCAGCTCATCTGAAACAAGGTGTAATGGGGCTGCAACACACACACACACACACACACACACACACACACATTTGAATATTGAGGTTTTACCAGTCTGTTATTGATGCAGAGTTTGCTGTCCATCAGAATGAATGACTGCTGGTCGTAGGATCAAACTCTGACTACAGTTCCATTATTATTCTCTCCATATATGGTGAGTCAGGCGGTTCTCCCTTAATTTAATAACAGACATTGAGCTCTGACGTGGAGCTTGGAGATGTAGTAGAGGAAGAAGAACCTTTGTAATGTTAATATGGAGGATGAGAATAGCACGGCATGCAACACATGGAGCATCCCTCCTGTGGCCCTGTCAGGGTAGGGTGGCTCAAAGATGGGGTAACCGGACACCCCCAGTGCTCTGGACAGGCCTCCCTCCCTCTCACACGCACACATACACACACATTCGCATTAGGGAAAATACACTCCAACAGCACCTGTCCAAACTAAGCCTGGCTAATGTAGTTCAGGCTTAATGACAGAGTGGTACCACTTGACATACCTGCCCCCTACTCATCCTATTAAGTGTACTTAGCTAAAGAAATGGATGCATCATTAACTTCCTGTTAGTATGATTAAATGGTTATTTCTCTAATCCGTCTGTAACAACTGCAGTAATTGTGTTTTCTTATCGCATTCTTGTTGGGTGTTGCCAAAAGGTAGGAAGGTTTAATCTGAGTGTCTGTCTTTGTGGGGAATTTGTGGTGATAAGTTTAGGGTTGTTTTCACACCTCAAGGTCCGCACTAGAATTCTACCATTCATTCCACTGTTTTTTGTTTTATTTTGGTTTGTTTGGTTTCACATTGATTTAAAGCCCACCAAACTGTTACCCGTTTGACATGAGTGTTGCATCGAAAGTTTATTGCTTCTTTTATGTCATTAAAACCAGTAAGGCCGCAACTGTATGAATGTTTGTTCATGTGTCGTGTGGGATTATGTCTTTTTATCGTTTCTGCTTTTCTGGAGAGCAGAGCAGACTTAAATCCCACACAATAATCCACCAAATCGGGTATGTTTTTATTGTTGTAAGCATACCGACCCGCCAAATAAAGGCAAAACAATGTTAGTGACCTAGTTTGGATGCAATTTCCTTAGAAATCACTCCTTTTTTTAACGTCATCGTCAACCCATTTCCTGTAGACCGTGGTAAAAATGCGTTTTCACCTGCAATAGACTCAACCGTAGTTTCCATAGAAGCGGATCGAGACCACAGATAATAAGCGGCCCAGGGTTCACTTGTTTGGTGTGCAGCTAAGTGTGTATGACTGTTTATACTTACTGAAGCAACATCAACAAGGGAAAAAAAACTGGTTGATGCGCACCAAACAAGGTAGGTGTGAAAGCACCCTAAAAGTTTGTTTTGCATTGTGTCAAACATAGTCAGTTATAGTAGTTGTTTTCTGTGCTACTGTCTGTGGATTATGATGTGTAGTGTAGTATTTGTACACTATGAAGTGTTTGCCATATTAATTGAGTTTCTGTATGAATGGACACAAACATTCTGTGAAACACAAGTCATTCTTTTGGTATGTCTTATGTCACCATTTTCACTCTGTAGCCTGTACAGATTTCCTAGTAAACTCATCTTGCACCAAGGGGACCCACTGCAGAATTGTCTGCATACAAGTAACTGCCAAATATAGACCATCAAGCTACAAAAGGAAAAATATCAAATGTCAGAAGTAGTTGTACTGTGGGTGTACTGTAGGTCAGTGAGTAATGTTGAAAAAAAAAGTCTCCTAAAATAGAGTTGGCTTTTTGGGTACCTGGATGCTGTATTCTGTTCTTTAACCAAGGTGAAATGCATTCGGTAGCTGGACAAAGATCTGTGATCAGAAACAGGATAATCCGGTATAGCAGCAACACAGGATTAAATCTTTCAAGACAGACGTTGCTTACCAGAGACCTTGATTTAACAGCATTATTAAAATGATCAAACCAGAATGTAGTTTATTAGACTCAAAAATGATCAGTGCATTTTATTGACTCTTGAGGCAGGTGTACATGGTGTGGGTTCCGACAATTGAGGGTGCGTTGTCATACACCGTAGGAATCAATTTACTTTAATTGTACGACAATTGCACAGAAACTATGGTACAACTGTGTGATCTCCCAAGTTCAGATGAGGTCACTGAGCAATCATACAAACCCAGCCCGTGGAAATAAATAATAACCAAAGGCAACACTGCTGAGGCAGCTGAACTATCAAAAGAGGCCTGCTAAAAAGTAATATAACAAATGTGCCTCAGTAGTCTATTTAATAGTTTACAGTATTATTAATTACAGAGTAGACTAACATTACTTCTGCATTTGCACTGTTTGTGTATGATCCTATACTATTAATTCTCTTTCCAATTTCAGATTAATCAGTAGCACACGGGACTTACGTACTGAATACAAGTCATAACCTTGCAATCAGTATCACTCATTATCACAAAAAAAACCTAACCTAGTGCTCAAAGAGAACCCTGAGGTGAAACAAATTCCTAAAAACCACAGTTAAGGATGACCTGTAAATACAAATATGTTTTGTCCTACCATGATCAAGTACTCTTCACAAGTTGGAAGAGCACTTGGCTACTTCACAGACAGGTTGCTGTGTAACAGCGCCAACAATAGGTGGTTTTTCTCCTTCAAAGAACAGACGCATCCAGGATCATGTGCACGTCATCAACAATTAAAAAATAATAATTCATTAATCCACGTATGAAGATTACCTGCTTGCTGCTGACTATGGTTGATGATTCAACCCTCAATTTGGCCCCTAGTGGATATTTAATCCTGTAATCCTGGCCTTATACAGCCATGTCTGTTAACTTGACTGTATTTTTCCCCCTCCAGTCGTCCCAAGGTGGAGGTCATCGCACCCTGCTGTACGGTCATGCCATCCTTCTGAGACACCACCACTCAAGCATGGTACAGACCATTGTTACATTGTTCTAGTGTGTGCCATTGTTTTGGTTATTCCTCTAATGAGCTCACAGCAGACTTACACACTGATTTTTAGCATTTTTTGCCAATTGATTTTCCAAAGTTCAGTATATGCACTGATATCAAACTTTCTCTCCAGTATCTGAGCTGTTTGACGACATCTCGGTCTCTCACGGACAAGCTGGCCTTTGATGTGGGCTTACAAGAAGATGCCACCGGTAAAAACTTGGCAATTTACCACTGAATCATACTGAGCCATTCCGAGCTGGCAGCCTTCCTCTTTTTTCACTACACTGAAAGCCAACTTCGGCTGGACTGAAACAACCTGAAACCCCTGTGCTTCGAAGCAGGGCTGAGGCGTGAGGCTGTGATGGCGTAATGTTGCACTGATTGGCTCAAACATTGCATCATGGTGCTGTCTAAAACCTGAGAAGTTATTGCATACATTAGCAGCTAATCTCTGGAAAACTACATTTAAAACCTATCTGCGAACGACAGTGGATTCACAGAGAGCAGCCTGCAGCAGTGCTGTGTTTTTGAAGAGCGATTGCTCCCTTTGTGTACGTGGTAATCCAAAAGTGAAAACACATGTACTGATTGTTTGATAAGGGCTTATCATCTTCCATCTGATCACTTCCTGCTACATGTTACTGAATTGAATCCATGCTCAGTTCGCCCACTCCCAGGAGACAGCACCTTCAGTGATAATGGTTTGGTGTAGCTCTATGCGGCTCAGACAGGATTCACAAACAGTGGAAAAAGTCCATGGCACGCATAAAAGACACACATCAAAAGTTCTTTCTTAATTTATGGATATGTTGTTTAGCAAAGTTATAGGTCAGTGTAGTTAATTTGACATTAATTTTCATTATTTTCTATTTTTTTCCAGGGAATCATTTAGGCTTCACCAACTATTGTCATACTATAAATGAATGTAATAGTGCAAATCGTCCAATTCATTGGTAGATTATATTTGTACTTAATTGATTATAATTATTAATATTAGATTTACATTGACAATTATACTTTTTACTTACTCTTGCAGGGGAGGCTTGTTGGTGGACCATTCATCCAGCCTCAAAGCAGAGGTCTGAAGGTGAAAAGGTCAGGGTGGGAGATGACCTGATCCTGGTCAGTGTCTCCTCTGAGAGATACCTGGTAAGACCACTGCATTCCACCCATTCTCAGTGTTCACCTGCTGGAAGATATAGTCACATGCTGTAGAAGCAGTGGTACCTTCCCTTGCTTATTGCCACCGTTTCTTGAATCCACATCCTTTTGTTCTTCGTCCACAGCACCTGTCCTATGCCAGTGGAGATCTGATGGTGGACGCCTCCTTCATGCAGACTCTGTGGAACATGAACCCGATTTGCTCTGGGTGTGAACTAGCTGAGGGTACGCGCCTGCTTTACTCACATTTCTCTTGCTTTCACACACGCACACACACACACACACAGAGTAATCTTTGCGATGACGTTGTTTGTTCCTTCTTACAGGGTTTCTGACAGGAGGTCACGTCCTCAGGCTTTTCCATGGACATATGGACGAGTGTCTGGCCATTGCTACACCAGAGGAAGGAGAAGAAAAGCGCAGGTGGGAAGAAGAAGCGTTGTGGTTGATAGCAGCATGACATCCTACTAATGTGCTGTCATATGACTGTGTGCCTGCTCTGCCTCCTCTACAGGATGGCCCACTATGAAGGTGGCGCTGTGTGCAGTCAAGCTCGATCCCTTTGGAGGCTGGAGCCTCTGAGAATCAGGTGATAGTCCCATTAAAGCACCATTTTAATATTATCACATATATGCGTGTTTTCTGTGATTGCAAATTTGGTGATTTACAAATTCTGGACTATAGAAAGAACATTTGTTTTTCATTCAATTGTTGGTGAAAACTACGATATCCATGCATTAAATTAGTAAATAATAGTAATAAATAAAATTATGACAAACTGTTTATGTCTTCATAGTGGCCTTTGTAACACTTCTTTACATGTCATAAAAAGTGTTCGTCACTGTCATTGTGACAAAGGAGTGTTGGGAATATCAGGACAGACACAATTTATTAAAAAATCCTAAGTGAAAATGAGTCAAATGACTTTTACGACTTTTAATCGCTTCAATCTCTCATCATTTCTTCATTGCCTGTTAGCTCCTATTAGCTGTTAAAGTCGGTCAAAATTCTGTCAATTTAATGTAAATGTATACTTTTATTTGCATCTGCAGCTGGAGCGGTAGTCACATGAAGTGGGGGCAGTCATTTCGCATTCGGCACATCACCACAGGCCGGTACCTGTGTCAGGATGAAGAGAAGGGTCTGTTGGTGGTTGACCCAGAGAAAGCCAACACCAAGCTGGCCGCCTTCTGTTTCCGTGTGTCAAAGGTCAGACTTCTCTTCTCCCTCTCATCGTGCCGTTTTTCTTCCCTCATCCATTTCACGATGTTCCTTTCCCGTCCCTTATTTCTTCCTGTTTCACCTGTGCAGGAAAAGGTCGACGTGGCTCCGAAGCGGGATGTTGAAGGGATGGGAATTCCAGAGATTAAGTACGGAGAGTCCATGTGCTTCGTCCAGCACGTGTCCACAGGCTTGTGGCTCACATATGCTGCATTGGATGCCAAAGCTGCTCGTCTAGGCATGATGAAGAGGAAGGTAGGGCTTTGGGATCAAAAAAAAGCCAGTAGTCATCAAAGACTGACTCTCAATGGTGATATTTAACAAGTCATTGACTAGCGCCACCATCAGGTCGATTTCGTTATTTTACATTGATCTCTTTTTTTGCCCTTCAGGTTTTCACACAACCTCTCTTTGTCTTTGACAGTACGATCTGGAGTTTCAGTATCCACTGTTCTCAATTTGAAAAGGCCTCATTATCATCATTATGTAGTCCATCATTTTGTACTGTATGTAGTATTGATTGGACACTTAAGCACTATTTGGTTTTACATTATTAGCAATAAGGAGAGAGAACAAAGACTGTAAAAAGTGTTCCAGGAGGAGAAGATAAAAACAACTGTTATGTGCCAGAGTCATCAGAAACAGACACATAGCCCGATTTAGATCTTGATCTGTAGATTAACAACTGTAACAATTAGGGGATCTAATCTGTAAATAAATGGGTCCCCAGGTCATTCTGCATCAGGAGGGCCACATGGACGATGCCCTGACTGTGTCTCGGTCCCAGACTGAGGAGTCCCAGGCTGCCCGTATGATTTACAGCACCACAGGCCTCTTCCGGCAGTTCATCAAGTATGACAACACATCAGTTGTGCAAGATCACCACCATTATTCAAAAAACTATCAAACGGGTTTGTCAGTCAATATACGCTGACCTGTTGGTTTCACTGTTCAATGCAATGGTAAAATTGTTTCACTGAGTTCGTGAGCTGTGATCTGGGTAGGCCGGTCTATGTAGTAGATGTGCAGTTATACATAAGCAGTAGGTAATCTTTAATCAAACACAGACAGCTGGCAATTCTGTAGCTTGAGTCTATTTTGCACTTCTAGAAAGTCTGTTAAAAGCATTTACAAATCAAAAGAAGCGACAGAAACAAAACAAAGAAGAATTATACAAAGAAATGTGAAAGTCAACAATCATCTCATTCTGACAAGTAATATATTAAAAGGCTAATTTGTTTGTCTTTATCCAGGGGTTTGGATTCCCTGAGCGGGAAGAACAAGTCCCCGGGGACAGTGTCACTTCCTCTGGAGGGTGTCATCCTCTCTTTGCAGGACCTCATCTTCTACTTCCGTCCTCCAGAGGAGGAGCTGAACCATGAAGAGAAGCAGACCAAGCTCCGCTCCCTGCGAAACCGGCAGAACCTCTTCCAAGAGGAGGTGATCTGCATGTTGTCTGCATCCATATTCCACTCCACACACACATCTTTTTTAATAACGAATGCACAAGCTCAGAGAAATGTAAACATCCATATCATCATTTAAAATATAACTTTACAGGTAACAGCTGTGCTCTCGGGTTTTGTTTTGATTCAATTCACCACAAAACCTCATGATTAGGCATTAGGTGAGTAGAGCTGTCACTAATACTGTATATAATGATATAAAAAAAAATGCTCCATGAAAAATGAATGGAATTGGAGTATTTTACAATATGGTGCTCTAGTTGGTGGTTCTCATGACCATTAAAACACAAGAAGATTAAGTAATATGGTAGAAGACAAAGATGGTGCGAATGACAGTCCAAGAAAAATTTGCAACAAAAGTATATATTTGTTCCACTCCACGTTTTCACACAGCAAATAGTGTGTGAGCCCTGCACAGTTTGAGAACCACTATTTTAATAGATAAGATGCAGGACTAGTGTACACCATTAGATTTGCTGAGAATATAAAAACCACCATTTGTCTCCTTTGTATATGTGGATTTTAACGCTGTGCTTTTAAGATAATAAATGACGCAAACATTAACACCACCACCATAAACGACAGAACCATAAAGTTGATGGCAGTACGGTTTTAGGCCAATAGCTGAGTTGCACCTGGCTGACCTTGCTGGTGTTCTTTGTACATGTTTCATTTTTTTTAGGGAATGATCACCATTGTACTGGAGTGTATCGACCGCCTCAACGTGTACAACACTGCTGCTCATTTCTCTGAGTTTGCCGGGGAGGAGGCTGCAGAGTCCTGGAAGGAGATTGTCAACCTTCTTTATGAGCTGCTGGGTAGAAGAATCACTTAGCAAGGAAAATACACAGAAATAAACTCTACCTGTATCAGAAATTATGACATTTGTTTCTCTTTCTGTGTCTTTGCTGGACAGCTTCTCTGATCAGAGGGAACCGCTCTAATTGTGCGCTGTTCTGTGACAACCTGGACTGGCTGGTCAGCAAGTTGGATCGTCTGGAGGCCTCC
Source organism: Brotula barbata (assembly GCA_900303265.1). Classification (NCBI taxonomy): domain Eukaryota; kingdom Metazoa; phylum Chordata; class Actinopteri; order Ophidiiformes; family Ophidiidae; genus Brotula; species Brotula barbata. The sequence goes on from OMNV01012766.1 coordinate 149,502, forward strand.
TCAGGTTTGAGATATGCTCACGCAGTCAAGGATGCATTCACTTTCTACTCCTCATCCCCATGCATTTATTTTGGCAGTTTTATTTTATTCTCTTTTACCACCGTAAAAAGCCACACTACAAAAATTTGCCAATCTGAGGATGAAGGACTTGTTTAAGGGAGGTCTTGAGTTTCTGTAGAACTATTTTAAAAAATTATAATTCTACTCACTTTTAATCCCTGCACAACGTTATTTTTTTCTTTCTTGTCTCTATATGCATTATTGTCTTTTAAGCATGATGGAACTGTTTGTACTCCAGGTATTCTGGAGGTGCTGTACTGTGTGCTTATTGAAAGTCCTGAAGTTCTGAACATCATCCAGGAGAACCACATCAAATCCATCATCTCTCTGTTGGACAAACATGGACGAAACCATAAGGTTTGTGTTTTCTGCCTGAAGGCAACAGGTTGGAAAACAAACAATGGGGAGCCAAATTCCAATGGACTGATTTTATTTTATTTTTTTCTAAATAGGGATTTGGAATGTTAAATTGCTCTTTGTTACCCATTGATGGAAATATAAGTGGTCCCCTCTGACCAGAACTCATTAGAGTACAGCAGTAGTGTGAATATGTTTGTAAGTTCTTGTCCTTACCCTCCACTGGTGTCTCTGTGTTGCATTCAGGTCCTGGATGTCTTGCGCTCTCTTTGTGTGTGTAATGGGGTGGCTGTGAGGTCCAATCAGAACCTCATCACTGAAAACTTACTCCCAGGTCGCGATCTCCTGCTGCAGACCAGCATTGTAAACTATGTGACCAGGTACCCGGACCAGAAAGTTTTTACCACTCTGCAAAAGCTACTGACTTGTTTTGAATATGGAGGAGCTCTTCAATAATGTCTGAATTGTCATTTTTGCACAATCCACAAACACAATGCTCACATTTTCGTATAATTTTGCGGCACATAATATAATATAATACAGTGTGTTCAAGTTTCTCTACACTACCCTGTAAAAATATCTGATTTTATCAGGAATGGTCAAAAATTAATGATATTGAACCAAAACATGTTAAAAGTCATATCAGTGAGCTCTTTACCCCTTCTTGTCTGCGCATGGAGTTGTGACAGTGTGCAAAAGCCCTCCTCGCTGCTGGCCGGCCCCCGCCAGGCGCATTTCCTCCACTAGTGGTGCGCCGCGGCTGGCTCTGGTGTCGGCTTGGAAAGGTGAAGGTGGCCGTGGACCCACCCTGAGCCGTGCCATGCAGCCCAGGGTGGGTCCAGAACTGGCCCTGTGGGATGATCTGAACGCCGGGTTAAGGCGCCCGATGCCGACGCTCATAAGACCCAAGAAAAGGTGTTGGGTCGATATAGACAACAGGACGGTGGCCATGGAAGTCGGAACCCGCTCGGGAGTGTGCAACAACTCACCTGCCGAATCAACTAGCCCTTTAAGAATCGGGAGCGTTGGAGCGTCGGGCCCATACCCGGCCGTCGCCGGCAACGGGAGCATCGACGGCTAGGCCGCGATGAGCACGGAATCCTAGGGCGCGGGCCCGGGTGGAGCCGCCGCGGGTGCAGATCTTGGTGGTAGTAGCAAATATTCAAACGAGAACTTTGAAGGCCGAAGTGGAGAAGGGTTCCACATGAACAGCATTTGAACATGGGTCAGTCGGTCGATGGGCGAAAGGGAGTCGGGTTCAGATCACCGATTCTGGGGTGGCGGAGACGGGCGCCGCGAGGCAAACGATCCGGGAGAAGCTGGGAAGAGTTCTCTTTTCTTTGTGAAGGGCAGGGCGCCCTGGAATGGGTTCGCCCCGAGAGAGGGGCCCGCGCCCTGAAAAGCGTCGCGGTTCAGGCAGCGTCCAGTGAGCTCTCGCTGGCCCTTGAAAATCCGGCGGAGAGGGTGTAAATCTCGCGCCAGGCCGTACCCATATCCGGAGCAGGTCTCCAAGGTGAACAGCCTCTGGCATGTTAGATCAAGGTAGGTACGGGAAGTCGGCAAATCACATCCATAACTTCGGGATAAGGATTGGTGCGGTTCACGTGGGGCCGTCGGCGCCCGGCAGAGCCGCCGCCGTTCGTGCGGTGCGGGTCCACGTCGAGTCGCCTCGGCTGGCGTCTAGCAGCTGATTTAGAACAAGGGGAATGTTTTTCCAGCCTATTCTCACGTGTCTCGCCAATTCCCATCATTTAACTATTGTGCAGTAGTATCATGCCTGGACAAATGAGACTATTTTCTCTCTTGCTTCAGTATGAGGCCCAACATCTTCCTTGGTACATGTGAGGGGTCCACGCAATATAAGAAGTGGTATTATGAGATGATGGTAGACTACGTGGAGCCCTTTGTAACTGCGCAGGCCAGCCACCTGCGTGTCGGCTGGGCTATGACTGAGGGCTACAGCCCCTACCCGGGAGGAGGAGAGGGCTGGGGAGGCAATGGGGTGGGAGATGACCTCTACTCCTACGGCTTTGATGGACAACATCTGTGGTCAGGTAAGTCATGAATATTTAGACCCTTTCCAAATCCAAGCCTTATTTATTTTCTCAAGTTATTAAATTGAAAGTTAACCATCACCAATCGGGCATGTCAAAATTGATTGAATTGTATGAATATTGAAAAGTTTGTAGGTAAGCATGAAACTAAAAAATGTAATGAATAAAAATATGAATGAATGAGGCCCAGTCTTGACCTCTACAATGACCTTTTTCTTTTTTGTAGTTCGATATAACAGAGATGATTCCAATGAAATTTGTTGTTGATGGATTTTATTATTCTCGGGAGAGAATTTGATACTTTTTTGCATTTATCGATTTTTTTTCTTTCTTTCTTTGCTCTTCAGGAACTGTTGCCCGTCAGGTGGCTTCACCTAATGCACACTCTTTGGCAGCTGATGATGTCATCAGCTGCTGTCTGGATCTGAGCGTACCCAGTATCTCCTTCCGTATCAATGGTCACCCAGTCCAAGGCATGTTTGAAAACTTCAATGTGGATGGTCTCTTCTTCCCTGTTGCCAGCTTCTCAGCTGGAGTCAAGTAAGGCAGTTTATACTAATTTTATTTGCTTGTACTAATTTCCTGTGACTGTCTCAATGTTTGAAAGAGAACAGGCTTTTGGTCATATAGTGTTGTTAAAATACTCTACATTTCAAATTTTAGAATTAAGTTATGATTAATTATTAAAACTTATGCTAAAATGTTTCACTCACTTTATCCTCAGTATTTAATACATCACTGAATTTTATTAAAAAAAAAATCTGAGATTTTGTTGTGAAGACCTCTGGTTAGAATCAGTATTCAGCTGTTCTAGTGCAGTATTGTTGTCTGCTGACTTTATATGTATTTATGTTTGATTGTAAGCAGTATTCACATTGTTTGAAAATGAGCAAATTAGCAAATCGCGGTAATACAGAAGAAATCACAATATTTATTTAACGGGCAACTAAATTTGGTCGTAATATCACATTGACAGATCATAATCCCAGGAATGCACACATGGAAGCACAAATTGTAGTGACAAAGACATAATAGAATATTTGAAAAGAGAAATAAGCTGAAAACAGTTCTTATTTCAACTTACTTTAATTTCCCAGTCCCTCTT
>OMNV01012766.1:153272-202643 GCA_900303265.1 Brotula barbata
TTTTTTTTTATTGTCAGACTTGGAACAATCAGGCATTGTTCTCACAAAATGTAGATAGTCTCTAAATGAGATACTCTCCTAAAAGTAGACTACACACTGTAGCGTAAAGCGTGTTCTGTGTACCAAATAGTTTCAAAAGTAGTGTGCAAAAATATGAACGCGCATACAACTCACCAGAAATAGACCAGCGTGTGTGATCTTACGAGCAGATGTAATTACCTATGAACCACAATGCACCAGTTTTAAAACAAGACAGCAACCTACTGCTGATGGCAATGATCCTCCACGTATCATCGTCGGTCCCTTTAAATAAAATGTCTAAGTACTGGAATAACTCTTGGAGCTTTACCAAGAAGGGTTAATATTACACTCAGGCATTTATTTCATTATTTGGGGGGACCAGAGCGGGGAGCTAATAGTTTGTTTTTGGTCTGGTCAGATTTGTCGATGCAGAGTTTATATTGGTAACAGTAGCTAGCTAGGTAAGAAAGATATTAAATGAATATATTTCACAAGACATGGATACAGATATCCAAAGCTTTCAAAGATAAGCATTATTTAATAAGTGTGCCAAAAAAAATAAAACAAATTTTTGTTTATCATTATATACATACATGTATCTGATCATCAGAGAAATCAAGCTAGCTGTTAGTTTTTCAAACATTTTTCGTCATGAGTAGCTTCTCTCATCCTTCCATGCATCACACCGAGGGACAATAGTGTGCATCACGACCACATTCGAAGACTGACAGAACATAGTACATGTAGGTACACTATGTAGTGTAGTGAATGTTTATGAAGTTTACCATGTTGCATACTGTTCAGTAAAGATGTTAGAATTGCTATTTTGTTTGAATGTGGAGCAGAAGTAATCTTTGTGTCACCACAGGGCACGGTTCCTTCTCGGTGGTCGTCATGGAGATTTTAAGTTTATGCCCCCACCTGGCTACGCCCCGTGCTATGAGGCTCTCCTGCCAAGAGACAGGATGCGAATAGAGCCCATTAAGGAGTACAAACACGACTTCCATGGCGTCCGAAACTTGTTGGGTCCCACTCTGTCCCTCAACCACACCTCCTTCACCCCCTGTCCTGTGGACACTGTTCAGGTAAATCCCTCTGAACAGCCTAGAGTCATCCAAGTACAAGAAGCCAATCGAAAAAGTATCTACTGGTGTAAATCTGTTGACTCGTCCTCTCTCGATAGATTGTGTTGCCACCGCATTTGGAGCGTATCCGTGAGAAGCTGGCAGAGAATATCCACGAACTCTGGGCTGTCACCCGCATTGAGCAGGGCTGGACCTACGGGACCGTGAGTATGGAGTCAGCACTGTGCCTCTGAATACGGCATACTGCAAATGGACATGAATATTGATGTGGTACCGCTCTCTCTCTATCTGGGTTAAAAATTTCAAACTGCCTTTTTAGTCATTTTGCACAAACATAGTTATGTTTTTCAATATGCTGTAGAGGCCTAGTGCATTGGCTGAGAAGATTTGAGCTGCAAATCGAAGATGCGCTGCAAATTGAAAACCCACTGCAAATTCATCAAAATGACAAGATGCACAACACTGAAAATGACAACAGGCGCGTGCTACATTTTTACAAACGTGCAGCAAATTCAGAAAACACAATCATTAAAAATGATAAGAGACATAGGCCACATTTGGCAGTTTAGCTGATTAATCAGTATGGCCTGACCCAGAACAGAGAGTTTTCAAACAGACTGTGTAACATGTTTGAACTGTTGTAACCAACCATCATTTTCCCAACAGTTCAGGGATGACAACAAGAAACTGCACCCTTGCCTAGTGGATTTCCAGGGTCTCCCTGAACCAGAGAAGAACTACAACCTGCAGATGTCTGGGGAGACCCTCAAGTGAGTTTGTCAGCTGGGTTTCAAAGAGAGGATGCTTCAGTGTTTTAGAAAATGTCTTTGACGCCTTTGTCGCTCTTATCCCACAGAACTCTCTTGGCACTGGGCTGCCATGTTGGTATGGGTGATGAGAAAGCAGAGGAGAACCTCAAGAAGATCAAGCTACCCAAGACGTACGATAACAGATTATATTTCTGACTGTATAAATTTCTTTTGTACCTTGAGTATCTTGTTAAAATGTGAATTTGTCTCCCCTCTAGATATGTGCAGACCAATGGATACAAGCCTGCTCCCCTTGACTTAAACCACGTCAAACTGACACCCAATCAAAACCAGCTGGTAGAAAAACTGGCCGAAAATGGGCATAATGTATGGGCAAGGGATCGGGTACGACAAGGATGGACCTACAGCATTGTGCAGGTACAGCCCTCTACATGTTCGGATAAATCAGTTTGTGGTGGACTGTGAAAAGCGGGATCGTGATGATTTTTTTTTTTTTTGCCTTTAGGTGAATCAAAAATAAAACTACATTATATAATAAAGCTCCAGAGTAAGTTTTAATTTTCAGTAACATTTGTAGCACTAGCACCCCTTTAAAGTGATAATCTTAAATTTTATGTTCAAAATAGACATCTACCTTTGTCTACTTGATGATGATCACAGGTTGATGAACAACCTCATAGTTCCTAATAATGCACCTGTTGCAGCAAAATGATATCTCTTATTGGCATTCCCTAATAAATCGAGGGTACAAGGTTAGGAGCGTGCTCATAAGTAATTGTGAGGTACGGGCAACTCTGTACCCGTGGAGTAGGCTTAGTGACACCTTGTTCTACATCATTAAAAGTTGATGATGCTATCGTGACATGACTGCCTGCATAATTTTCCCTAAATGTAAGGTCAGACACGATTTATGAATAATCCTCCATGTTTTTTTGTTTTTGTTTTTTTTTCAATCCAAATCATTTACCTAAAAAGAGAAATTGTCTGGTATTGTGTGTAATACAGTTGAGGATGTGAATTGTATTGTTTTCTATTGCTGGCTTTTTCCATGTTTTTTTTGCTTTTGTCTTATCTATAGAAAGTGGCACACATCTATAAAATGTTCTTGTGACTACCCGGAAGCTCACCTGGTAGAGCACATGCCACAGAGGTGCAGGTTCTACTCTCGATTGAAATTAAGATCTGTCTTCATCACTTGTTGCAGGACATCCTGAATAAGCGCAACCCTCGCCTAGTACCTTACAACCTGCTGGACGAGAGAACTAAGAAAACGAACCGAGACAGCGTGAACAACGCTGTCCGTACTCTCATTGGCTATGGCTACAACATTGAGCCTCCAGACCAGGAGAGCAGTGAGTCTACTTAGTTATTATACAAGATACTCTTGTTTCAGAATATTGTGTGATTTCACAATGCAAGACATTACCTTACCATCATCCCTCTGTTTTGCTCTAGCTGGCCATGGCCTTGAGGACACTTGTGGGGACAAGGTGCGTATCTTCAGGGCAGAGAAGTCGTACGCTGTCACCCAAGGGAAATGGTACTTTGAGTTTGAGGCTGTGACCACAGATGAGATGAGAGTGGGTTGGGCACGTCCTAATGTCCGCTCTGACAAAGAACTGGGATCAGATGAACTGGCCTATGTCTTCAACGGCAACAAGGTTAGTCTTCTTTAGTCTTAATCCTAAATGTATATGTATGTATGTAAATGATGGACCTTATACATCTGGATGTCAGATGAATGAGTTTTTCCCTATATGGTTCTGACTGTCCAGGGATCCATTTTGAGATACACAACTTCAAAGTTCAAGCTGAACTCTTATAGTTTTTGTCTTTTTAAAATATTAAATCCATCAAAGTGGAAATAAAAAAATAATCCCATCTGAACATAAAGCAACCTTCACTAACTAAACTGCTATTCTGTAATACTGTGGTCAAGCTTTATTGACTTTATTGCCTTATTTTTCTTTTACCATAATCCCAAGACCTGTGCAGTAGTTCAAGGATTAATTTTCATCTGTGATTATAATTGATAGAATACTGTAATAACTAAAAAAGTGTAATATTTATATGAGATGTATTATGAAGAATAATCATGTAGAATAATAAGAGGAATGGTTCGTGTTCAAACTAGATCTGCTCATGTGTTGTTACAACAAGGTTCTTGTTAAAACATTTTAAATTGGTATGCAGAAATAGTAAGAAAAATATAGCAATATAACATGATATGCATATTTTATCTACTGTAGTGATGGATCCATATTTGAAGTATGCATTTTATATATATCATACTGTTTAATTTTCCAGGCCCAACGTTGGCATATTGGCAATGAACCGTTTGGTCGCCAGTGGCAGTCTGGAGATGTGGTCGGTTGTATGATTGACCTGTCTGAGATGAACATCATGTTCACGCTGAATGGTGAAATGCTGATCAGTGACTCCGGCTCTGAGATGGCTTTCAAAGACATTGAAATTGGAGAAGGCAAGACTTCCATACTCATTTTACCTTTTTATTTTACAATTTCACAGCTTTTGGAAAGTAACGTTGCCAGTTGCTTATATCATATTATCTATGTTGCCCCTCAGGTTTCATCCCAGTGTGCTCTCTGGGCCTGTCTCAAGTGGGACGGATCAATCTTGGTCAGAATGTCAGCAGTTTGCGCTATTTTGCCATCTGTGGCCTGCAGGAAGGCTTTGAACCCTTTGCCATTAATATGAAGCGAGATATTACCATGTGGTTCAGTAAAAGTTTGCCTCAGTTTGTGCCCGTACCCAACGATCACAATCACATTGAGGTAACTACTTCACAATACTTAGATTACAGCAAAACTTTTTAGCTTCGGTGTGAAATATTTAAGACGATTTAATTATTTGTGAATGATCTGTCTGTATTAGGTGTCCCGTGTGGACGGAACGGTGGACAGCGCCCCCTGTCTGAAGCTGACTCACAAGACATTTGGTTCACAAAACGCCAATACTGACATGATGTTCCTCAGACTGAGCATGCCTGTGCAGTTCCACGAGACCTTCAAGGTCCCAGCAGGCACCACTCCGCTCACCCGCGCCCTTACCATTCCAGAGGAGGAGGTGGTAGTGGTGGAGCCAGACTCAGAATTTGAAGTGCTGAAGAAGACAGCCAGTCGTAAGGAGCAGGAAGAAGAGAAGAAGGAGCCGTCTGTACCTAAAGAGGTGTCTTTGGAGAATGAAAAGGACGCAGCCTCAGAGAAAGGCAAGAAGAAAGGGTAAGTTTGTCATATTTTGTCTTAAGAGAAGAACATAAAACAGCAGAGTATTAAAGGTAAAGGTACAAACTGAGGACCACAGGAGTAGCTCCCTTTTCCGCTGCTGGGCTAAATCATACAGAGCCATACTGAGTGTCTGCTTCCTTTTCCGCACACTCAAACCCAAACTGAAGGAAGCTAACCCCCCCCCTGACACAGTGACATAGTTGTGCTCTGATAGTTCCTTAACATTTCAGCACAGTTAAAAGTAAAAGACAGCGGTTGCACGGTCAGCAATAAACACCATATTATACTTGGTACTAACATGTAACAACTGATTCCAGAATTGGATAGTAATGTCCAGTCACTCATTTCTATTTAGTCTGTTGCACAGTGCAGCTCTCATGGAAATAAGAATTTCATATTTATATTTTTTACACGTCAGATTTTTCTCCAAGGCTAAAAAGGCAGCTATGACACCTCTCGCCCCTCCTCCTGCACCTCCAACGGTGCCCCGTCTGGTGGAAGATGTCGTCCCTGATGACAGAGACGACCCTGAGATCATCCTCAATACCACCACCGTGAGCATTTTAATATTTTTTTTTTCAGACTATTCTGAAACTCCCCTAATTCAGTGCAGTGCAACATTTCTCACTGCTGCCACTTTTCTTTTTTCAGTATTTCTATTCTGTGAGGATCTTTGCTGGCCAGGAGCCATCTGACGTGTGGGTCGGCTGGGTCACTCCTGATTACCACCAGTATGATCCAACGTTTGACCTTAGTAAAGTACGCAATGTCACTGTTACTGTGGGAGACGACAGAGGCAACATCCATGACAGGTTTGCTTTATCTCCTGTACTGAAACATCTTTGATTTACTTGTGCAATGCAAAGCACTTTAGGTTTATGTATTTCCTTTTTCTCCAATGACAACCAATTTGTAATTGAGATGAGAATTGAGATGGGTGACAATTTGGCACTGGCAGAGAAACTAGCAGAGTTGGGAAAAAGTAATGCCTTCCCCAGGACTCCCCTGGTCATTTAACGTTGCGGTGCCTTTGCTATTTCCTTGCAGTATGAAGCATAGTAACTGCTACATGGTATGGGGAGGGGACCTGGTTAGCAACCAGCAGACCCGCTTCAGCCAGGAAGATATGGTTATTGGTTGTCTGGTTGACTTGGCGACAGGTCTCATGACTTTCACAGCCAATGGAAAGGAGATTAACACCTTTTACCAGGTAAGAGGACTTGAGACTGTCATTATGTGTACATGCACTGTAATACTTCAATTGTAACGCACATATAATAAGTTGTTTTTTTACAAATGTCATGTACCCGCTTAATGTGCTTGAAACTGCTATGAATCAAAATATGCTCACTCCTTTTAACAGACTGAGATTATGTGATTGTAAATTATTTTTTCAGGCATGTAAACAACTGAATCGGACTATGTTGCCTTAATGTGCCTTTCCTTGATGGGCAAACTTGCTTATACTGCACTTATGCACCACGCCATGTATTCTCTATTGATTCTGTGCATGTATACAGCTTGATCACATTTAGCCTTTAATGGCAGTAAGGCAGCAGTTCTCTATATTGAGTCATACTCTAAACGTGGACATGTGGAGTGGACACTCACTCGATAGGAGTCTGGCTGAGTTGTGTGAAACCATGAGATTGTAAATCCAGTTGTTTTGTTTCAGGTCGAGCCCAACACCAAGCTGTTTCCTGCTGTCTTCATTAAGCCCTCCAACCAGAACATGGTGCAGCTGGAATTGGGCAAACTCAAGGTCAGAAGCTACACTTTTTCATACTCTGCTGTCACTGAGGGTCATTATTTTCTCTCTACTTTTCATTACTAATGTCTGTCCTTATCTGTCAGTGTAATAATTTTATGCATACCGGTTGATCTTGCTTCAAACTTATTTCTTTGGGAAGCAGCAGAACATGTCAAGTCAGAGCAGGAATCCTTTCTCTGCTCTGGACATTTAATTCTTGTGGAATGCCCAAGATACCAAATATATCCAGATGTATTCTGGGGAAATTTGTATAAAATGACTAATCTACAATGAGAACTTTATGGGAAAAAAATTAAGCTAGGAAGGGTTCCTGTAGATTTTTGTTCAGAGCCCTTTTTCTGCATAGTATATTTGATTATTAATAGGTTACTAATGTGAAATCTACCTAAAATCCTTTCAATAGGGAGGTTGAGTGTTTTACCTTTGCAGCAGGGAGGCAGAAGCTCCTTGAATGGCACAGTTTCACTGGAACGCATGGGAGATCAGATGAAAACGTTGTATAAATGTAAATGTGATCAATCAACTGAGTCAGGAAGTTTAAAATTTCACCAAAATTTCATGCCACAGACTGATCAAACTGATCCTTTGACAACTACCAAACAGGTCTTTTTTGCCTTAAATTTAAATATCATTGTACCACTTCTTCCAGGGCCTTTATTAGGTATTTATGAATTGGGGAACATGGTTGCATGATCTAATTTTCACATTAAGTCTGGTGCTGTGCTTCATGAATTTTCCCCATCTGTGCTCTGTTGCTTTCTCTTTGCCAGTCTGCTAGTTGTTAGCTTTATGTAACTGTCTGTGCCTTCACTCTCTGTTGTATTAGAACATAATGCCCATCTCGGCAGCCATGTTCCGCAGTGAGCGGAACAACCCGGTGCCCCAGTGTCCTCCCAGGCTTGATGTCCAGATGCTGACCCCTGTTATCTGGAGTCGTATGCCCAATCACTTCCTCAACCCAGAGGTTGGCAAAGTGAGTGAGAGGCTGGGCTGGATGTTTCAGTGTGTCGAACCCTTGATCATGATGGCTCTGCACATCCCAGAGGAGAACAGGTCAGTTAACGCCTGCTGGAAATTCATGCAGAGGGCAGCAGCTATTTCATGTCAAAATTTTGAAAATTTCAGCTGTCCAGTATGTTATCATGATGAACTTAGTATTTACATTGTGCATTTGGGATATTGTTATATTATTATATATTACTATGCGTAATGAAAGTAGAAGAATACAACAGATAAGAGGGGAAAATACAGCATATAATATATGTAGCAGGGAAGATTGAATTAGGAAAGACAGAGTAAATATGGTCTAATTGTGGGGCGTCAATAAAGTACCTTTCCTCTGAAAAGGTTTATTTGTTAATACCAGAACCTTTTTGATTTTCACATGTCATATTTGCAGTTAACAAACGCATTGGATGCAGAACACAAGGTGGACATTCGTTTGATTGATTTGATTTGATTGATTTTATATCAACAGGTCAGCAACAAATGTATTAATTGAAGTGATCAAGAAAAAGTGGTCCTGAGTAGTAGTCAAGGCTGGTGCTGCTATGATTGTCAGCTCCAGGATTCATAGAAGCTTGTGGCTGTGGGCGAGCAGTTAAGACTAGTGGGATTGTGTTGTCGGGAACTTGGACCATGTGCATTCAACCTGGCAGGGTAAACGCTGCCAAAGAGAGAAGAAATGGAGGAGAAACTGAAGGAGAAAATGAAGAGCTGATTATAGTTTTAATTATAGTTAGAATATTAATATTGTGGAGTGGGATGCACAGGGCAGTCGAGGTACTGAAAGTAATGGTGGTAGGCCCACATCCCAGATGGCATTAGTTTGGCTCCTTCTGGGATTTGGGGTGGGTGGGTGCATGGATGCGCCTCAGAGCCCCCCCCACTCCCTCCTGTTTAAAAATATATTTATCTGTTCCCTTTCACAGATGTATTGACATCCTGGAGTTGTCGGAGCGTCTGGACCTGATGAAGTTCCACTACCACACCCTCATGCTCTACTGCGCTGTATGTGCACTTGGCAACAACCGAGTGGCTCATGCCTTGTGCAGCCACGTTGACGAGTCCCAGCTCTTCTATTCCACCGAGAATACTTACCTGCCTGGACCGCTTCGCAGCGGCTACTATGACCTGCTCATCAGCATCCATTTGGAGTCCGCCAAGCGGGCACGCCTGGGCACCAATAAGGAGTTCATTGTGCCCATGACTGAGGAAACACTGAGCATTAAGCTTTATCCTGATGCAAAGAAGGCCCATTCTCTACCTGGAGTGGGTCTGAGCACCTGCTTACGTCCCAAGCTGCATTTCTCATCCATCAACTTTGTGGGCACTGACCCTGACCTGTACACCCTCAGTCCCATCTTCCCTTTGCAGGTTAGAGACTAGATTGAAACAAGAGATTAGGACATAACAGCAATAAGTAGGACATCAATTAAAAGACCACTGTATGTTTCAGCCATGTTGTTAGTGACGGTACATTTGGAAACCTCAGGATGCTTTGTAGGTCACGTGGTCTGGTCAAGGTTGTCGATGGATTCCCTCCCATCTTCTTTTACCGAAAGCTAGGTGATAGCTAAAATGAATGTAAACCAATGCTTTATACTTTTAATGTGTGGAAAGTAAGATTTTGTTGAGAGTGCAATTATGTAACGCTCTCTGAAGTCAACTTCCTGTTAAGCTGATGGTCCATAGTAGAGCAGTAGCTGTTATGCTACTATAATGACTTCAACTGTACTGACTGCAATGATTTTTTGTGACATAGGAGCTGAAGACCAGGGCCATCAACATGATAACAGAGGCTGTGCTGGATGGGAGCCAGGCCATGCGAGATCCAGTAGGAGGCAGTGTGGAGTTCCATTTTGTTCCAATCCTTAAGCTCATCAGCACGCTGCTCATTATGGGCATCTTCAACGACGAAGACACCAAGCACATACTCAAGATGATCGACCCCAGTGTTTTCAGTGGAAAGGAGGAAGAGGAAGAGGAGGGAGAGAAAGCAGAGGAGGATGGAGCTGCAGAAGAGGGAGGTGAAGAATCTAAGGAGATAGAGGAGACAAAGGAGGCTGAAACAGAGCTCGTTGATGAAGGGGTCGGTGAAGAGGAAGAGGAGGAACCCAAAGATAAACCTGAGGGTGAGGAGGAGGAGAAAGAAGCTGAGCCTGAAGAGGGAGGAGAGGAGGGACAGAAGGAGGAGGGAGAAGCCAAAGGAGGAAAAGTGGATGGAGAGATGGCAGAGGAGGAGAAGGAGGAAGAGGCAGTGGAGGAAGAACCGAAAGAAGAAGAAGAGGGTCTGGAGGAAGGATTGCTGCAGATGAAGCTGCCAGAATCTGTGAAACTACAGGTTACTGTCACATTATGCATTGGCTCTAATCTTTAGCCACATTTCCTGGAGACATCTTTCCATAATTCTTTCCATGTATTCCCATCTTCCTGTCTCTCTTTTTAGATGTGCACTTTACTGCAGTACTTCTGTGACTGCGAGTTGCGACACAGAGTTGAGGGCATCGTGGCTTATTCGGACCAGTTTGTTCATGATATTCAGGGCAACCAGCGAATTCGTTATAATGAGCTGATGAGAGCCTTCACCATGTCTGCTGCTGAGACTGCACGCAAGACTCGCGAGTTCCGTTCACCACCGCAGGACCAGGTATCATTTAAAAAAAATAAACTCAACATTATTCAGACTGACCATTTGGGATTACGAAAGAAAATAAGAATTCATTGTTTTGGCTGGAACTGACAATGTGAGCTCCTTGTTTCAATCTAGTCGGCTGTCTAACTAGGTTATGTTTTAACTGAAAATTAACATTTTAACACAGTTTGAGACAATCCAGCCTTTGTGTTGGAGTAAAATGTGCTGTATCTTGTTTCCTTACTTTTCAAGGTGATTTTGCTGACCAACTTCAAGAATTGTCCAGAGGAAGAGGATTGCCCAGTGCCTGAGGAGGTCCGAGATAGTTTGGGAGAGTTCCACAATGACCTTCTACTTCACTGTGGTAAGGAGTTTCTTTCTTTCTTTCTTTCTTTCTTTCTTTCTTTCTTTCTTTCCTTCTTTCACTATAGATGTGGCTGGCTGCTCACACTGATATATTGACATGACTAAATGATGAATTCCTGTTTACCTCCTTAGGCATACATATTGAGGAGGAGGAAGAGGAGGCAGAGGTGGACGCCTCACTCAGGGGCAGGCTACTCAGTCTGGTGGAGAAGGTCAAGAACTTGCGCAAGAAGGAGGAAGAGGATAAGCCTGAAATAGAAGAGGAACTGAAACCCAGTAAGATTGTTGCCCTTTTTACACATGACATTAAGATCTATCTTAATTATGCCAATTAAATATGCAAATCCGTGCTAAACACATTGTGTTTGGCCAAGCTCAATTTGTTTCAAAACTAGCAAACAGTAAATGCAATGCGGGCAACATTGGTCTACAAGTTGAAAACGCCCTTTTGTCTGTTGGACTCTGCTTCAGTTTCACTCGATAAAATTAGTGGGTGTTGAGTCTTGCCATAAATGGGCATCTGACATTGGAACGTTACTGTGACAGGATGACTGATCATAATAGCTGCAGGTACACACACACAGACAGCCATCTCTAATACAGCTTTCCAATTTATCAGTCTCTCTCATTGTTCCATGTCTGTCTGTCTGCACTTCCACATCTCAGGCCACAGTTAAATCTTGAGTAAGAGATTAGATGCAGCGGTTAGACTCACGCCAGCAGCCATTACTAAACACACCCTCAGGCTGCTCAGCCAAGCCACACATTACGATGACAGCCCAAGCATAAAAGTAATTGGTTATATAATAAAAGTTTGATGATCATCCAAAGAGTTGGAGTAAGGATTTGCTTAAAAAACTTACTGCCTAGAATACGAAATTATCTGCTTAATATTGACATGATTTGTGATACTACTGTTAATGTTAAATATTTACCTTCAGTGTAACCTTTTGCATTACCCAACAGCAAAACCCTGTTCCTCTCTCACTTTATCAAGGTACCCTTCAAGAACTGATCTCCCACACAATGATCCACTGGGCTCAGGAGTCCTTCATCCAGAACCCTGAGCTAGTGCGCCTGATGTTCAGCCTGCTACACAGGCAGTATGACGGACTGGGGGAGCTGATCCGTGCCCTGCCTAAGGCATACGCCATCAACGCTGTGTCGGTTGAGGACACCATGGAGCTATTGGAGTGCCTGGGACAGATCCGATCTTTACTCATTGTCCAGATGGGCCCACAAGAGGAGAGATTAATGATTCAGAGCATCGGGTCAGTATGGGGTTGATTTTTAACTCATGTTTATTGTTGATACAAGATGAATTGATCGATGGTGTGTTAGCTGTCTGAATAATTGAAGTGACGCTGTCATGAAAAATGGATCAATCAGCATCACCAATGAATTAAAATCATTTTGGAGATTAGCTCTGCCAAATCCATAGGTCTTTGAATTAACCCTTATGGATCCCGGCACGAATCTAGTTGAAAAATCTTCTAAAAGCTATCGTGAATAACAAATTAGGTACAAACATATAAAATGTACAAATAATATCGGAACTAGTTTTGCTATAAATTACCTGAAAATCTAGAAATTTTGTAAATTGAAGGCATATCACTTAAAATCATGGACGATCTGATTTATTTTGTGCTGTTTTGAAGTCATTGCTATATTATTTGTTGTTAATCAAGCATATTGTAATTTGCACATTAGCTCCGCACACTACTTTCAATTTGCTGTGTCTTCATTCAGAATATCGTATAAATGTGTTAATGTCCTTCAATATGTCTGCACTTCGAAATAGATCTACTGAGTACGTTACATATGCTTATGCCAATTTTTAGGAATATCATGAACAACAAAGTGTTCTACCAACACCCCAATTTGATGAGAGCCCTTGGTATGCATGAAACTGTCATGGAGGTGATGGTCAACGTGCTGGGTGGAGGAGGAGATTCCAAGGTAAATGTTGGGATTATTGATATCCAGCATATATTTTTTTTACTGTGGGGCCAATTGGGCCCAATCATTATCATGCACCTGTGGCAGTCTTAAAGACACTGTCTGACTTCCTGTTTCTAGGAGATTCGTTTCCCCCAGATGGTGACCAACTGCTGTCGGTTCCTGTGTTACTTCTGTCGTATCAGTCGGCAGAATCAACGCTCCATGTTTGACCATCTGAGCTACCTGCTACAAAACAGTGGCATTGGCCTGGGTCAGTGTCTGCTGAATACAACGCTCACTCTTTGTTCACTGTACTTAGGGCGCATCATTTTCACCTTTTATATAGAAGATAAACTATCACTATTTATTTGGACTAATACAAATAATGCAGTATTGTTTGTTTTTTTATTTGAGTATATTCTAATCTGTCCTTGCCACTGAAAGTGTTCATTGTTTAGAAAAGCCAGATGAAAGTATAATCACATCTGCTTGGTTCAATTAAATTGGGCATTTTTTGTGAGGAAAATCAGTAACACATGAAAATAATGAGCCTCGAAGAGATGCTGAGTTTACAAATTTTCACAATTTTCATTTTAAAAAATGGAAATGGAAAATGTTTTCCCAGTGCCTGGTGGCTCACTGGTCAAAGTGTGTACCATGTAACGCAGCAGTGCGGCTTTAAATGCTGTCTCCTCTCTCAGCCCTGTCCTCCCTGTCTGTCTCTTAATTGGAACAATCACCAAAAACATTTACATTTAAAGCTTTACGGACTTGGCTAGTGAACACCAAAAATCACCATAATGCTTCAACCTACCAGAAATATATTTTCAGACATATAGTAAGTGACCTGGATATCTGTTAATTTTGTTTACTGTACAGTATGTAATTATTGAAACAAAGCTCACTACATTTCTTTCTCTGTTCACAGGCATGCGTGGGTCCACCCCTCTTGATGTGGCTGCTGCCTCCTGCATTGACAACAATGAGCTGGCCTTGGCTCTGCAAGAGCAGGATCTTGAAATGGTTGGAGAACATGAAGATGAACATAAAACATGGAAATGAACAGGTTACCATGGAATTAATTCCTTAATTTCTCATGCTCTCACTTTCTGATGTAGGTGGTAACATATCTGGCAGGCTGCGGGCTGCAGATGTGTCCAATGCTTCTCGCTAAGGGCTACCCTGACATAGGCTGGAACCCTTGTGGTGGAGAGAGATACCTGGATTTCCTCCGCTTTGCTGTCTTTGTGAATGGTCAGCTACTTCACATAATATTGCCTACCTACACACTTTGGAGTTGCAAAGTCCAACTTGTTAATGTCTTTAACATGGCACACCTGTTCTTACAGGAGAGAGTGTGGAGGAAAACGCAAATGTTGTGGTTCGTCTGCTCATCCGTCGTCCTGAGTGCTTCGGCCCAGCCCTGAGAGGTGAGGGTGGAAATGGTCTGTTAGCTGCCATGGAGGACGCCATCAAGATCTCTGAAGATCCAGCAAGAGATGGACCCACTGTCAAAAAAGACAGACGCTTCATGTAAGTGATGACACAGTGTGTTCATGTTTGTGCTTTTATAAAGTCATTTTTATAGTCTTCTTCTTTTGCTAATTTAAGACATGCATTCAAATCAAGTTAAGTTTATTTGTGTATCCCAATTTCATACAAACCTCTTCAAGGTACGGAGGAACCAGCTAAAAAATCATATAAGGAAAGAAACCTTTCGAGAGGCAATTCAAAGAGATTCTTTGGAGGGAAAAGAAGCTAATTAGAAAAGCAGATGACAAATATAAAGAATCCTGATCCAGTAGAAGGATCTAAAGTAAAAAATTAGATTCTACTGCTTTGTTTTCATAAGGGACAGCAAAAATTCAGACCCCATCGAGATGAACATTGTTAAAAACCTGTGCACGCTTTATCGTGTTGCATCAGATCTCTTGGACGGAAATTACGTGTTTTTTTTTCTTATTCTTGATTGAAAGGTTTGGTGGTGAAGAACAGCAGGAGGAGAACCGTGTCCATCTAGGAAATGCCATTATGTCATTCTACTCAGCACTTATTGATCTGCTGGGTCGATGTGCCCCTGAGATGCATGTGAGTAGAATAATTTTTCACACCTCTGAATTGTTTTGCTACGCATCTAGAAACAGTGGTAGGTGCTGGGTGCACAGGTTACATATTTAGACATTCAGATGTCTCATATGTTTTACCTTTTTCGTGTCTGTAGTTAATCCAAGCAGGGAAGGGTGAAGCTTTGAGGATCAGGGCGATCCTGAGATCTCTGGTGCCCATTGAGGACCTGGTGGGAGTCATCAGCCTCCCTGTGCAGATTCCTTCTTATGGCAAAGGTTGGATATAACACTGAATATGGGTACGTTTGGCATCCAATGCATGTTCTGAAATGAGGTGATACATTGATGTCTCCCTGTCCTAACTAGATGGTCAGATTATTGAGCCTAAGATGTCAGCCAGTTTTGTCCCTGACCACAAGGCCTCCATGGTGCTTTTCCTGGACAGAGTATATGGTATTGAAAACCAGGACTTCTTGCTCCATGTACTAGAGGTTGGCTTCCTGCCTGACATGAGGGCTTCAGCCTCATTGGACACGGTGAGTAGACAGACACTGAAACAGCTGTTTCTGCAAGATTTAACTTAAGTTTGGGGGAACATGTACTAAACCAGCTGCAAATCATTTCCAGGAACATAAAATTTATTGTCGCTGCAATTCTTTAATACATGTTATTTACTAACATTGATATTGATGTGCCACGGTCCAGGTAATTTGAATGAATGAGAACAATCAGTTGTTGTTCAGACTTGTGTGATTGAGGAATTATGAGCTAGATATTGATCCAGTCCACACAGCTATCGCAAATAACAGAAGACACTGTGGAATTATGGCATATAAATATGACAATGTCAAAATTTAGAATCTGACAAGATCTCTTTCAATTGATCATAAAAATCAATATGTAATAAATTTATGATTGGTTGCTTCCACCTAAAGCAGGGTTGTGTTGCACTGTGAAAAACCTCCAAATTAATGAAAGAAGAGAGGGGAGAGTAAGGAATGACTTGTGAGAAATACAATGAATAATTTATTGTTGTATTGTTGTATTGCTGCTGTTGCATATATTGATTGACTCTCGTTAAGTTTTTTGGTCAGACATAAGGAATGCCCCAATTCATAGCATCAATCAATCCAGACACCCAAGCTGCAAATGCTTACTAAACATGATCCTGAGTTAAATTTCACCATCGTCTTAACATTTTTTGTCCTCTGGCTGTAGGTGGCATTCAGCACGACTGAAATGGCCTTGGCACTGAACCGTTACCTGTGTTCAGCAGTTCTGCCATTGGTTACTAAGTGTGCCCCGCTGTTTGCTGGCACGGATCATCGTGCCATCATGATCGACTCCATGCTCCACACCATCTACCGTCTGTCTCGTGGCCGAGCCCTCACGAAGGCTCAGAGGGACGTCATTGAAGAGTGCCTCATGTCACTCTGCAAGTGAGTACAAACTCGAATTTCTGCTTTTTAAAATAAATGTTAATTGATTATCTGAATGATAACAATAATTGAATTAATCTCCTTTCTTTGCGTGATCACAGGTACCTCAGACCTTCCATGCTGCAGCATCTGCTTAGGAGGCTGGTGTTTGATGTGCCCATCCTCAATGAATACGCAAAAATGCCTCTGAAGGTTTGACACATATTAAATTACATTTATTGAGTCTGATCTTTCATTTGTCCAGCTATTTTTGATTTATTTCCTTCTTATGATTGCTTCAGCTGTTGACAAATCATTACGAGCGTTGCTGGAAGTACTACTGCTTGCCAAATGGCTGGGCAAACTTTGGGGTGACCTCAGAGGAGGAGCTACATCTTTCTCGTAAACTCTTTTGGGGAATCTTTGAATCTTTGGCACACAAGGTGAGAGGTGAATTTCTTGGTGTATATAGTATCTACATTATCATTATCACAGGGAACCGTCTTATTGTATACCTATGTTACCATGTCCTTTCTGACACTCTGAACTCTAGAAATTTGATGCAGAGCTCTTCAAGATCGCCATGCCCTGCCTGTGTGCGATAGGGGGAGCCATCCCTCCTGATTATGTGGATGCTACCTACTCCTCCCACACTGAGAAGAAGGCGTCTGTGGACGCTGAGGGAAACTTTGATCCTAAGCCAGTAGAGACTACCAAGTAAGCCTAGAGGAGAATAGTACAACAACAGTTTGGAACAACTTGCAGCGGCCTTAGTCCAGCGTTAATAGCCTATGGAGAGTACTTCCTCATTAATTACACATTATTGTCTACATACTATTTTAATACATATTAGTCATATACAAAGAGCAACTGTAACCAGCATCTTATGAAAAGTGTTTGATTTATCATTGTGTTAGACAGAGTGTGATTACTATTGTACACAAAATTGCTTTGTGTTTTCTGACTGCTCTGTTGATTTCAGTGGTCATTATTAAGAAAATTAACCACAGCATGCGGTGATTGAACCATTAGGAATTTATATTTCCACATAAGACAGTATTCATATCTGTATTATTACAGTTATGTTCTGTACAATATGTACAATATTAAACATGACTTAATTTCTTTATAGTACCATCATCCCAGAGAGACTAGATGCCTTCATCAACAAATATGCTGAGCACACTCATGACAAATGGGCCTTTGAAAAGGTAAAATAAGAAAAATGATTTTAAATCACTTTTAATATAATGTTATAAATCACAGGTACATTTGAATGACAGTCACAATGATCATATCTTATTTCAGATTCAAAACAACTGGACCTATGGAGAGGTTCTTGATGAGAATGCCAAAACCCACCCAATGCTTCGACCATACAAGACCTTCTCTGAAAAGGTAATGAGCAACAGCCGTAAATCTGAATCTTCATAATCTGCACAAACACATCAAGCAGTTCAGGCTATTTATTCGCTGATATACACTTATGTTACAAGGAATTATTTTAACTTTGTTAATGGAATCCAGCTCTTTGTTTGTGATTCTAAAACCTATGCCACACAGGATACAAAGGCAGAGAATGAAAGAGTTATAAATAGAGGCTAATATTCTGATATAGCAGATGTCCTTTATACGAGTGCCCCATGTTGTTTTAAGATAAAATCAGTGGACATACAGTATGTAATGTTTTGAACAGTCCCAGTCTGTGGTCAGACATGTCACAACATGAAAACGCTGCCAGTGGGGATTAATTTGCGTTGCAATTTTGCAGTCATTTCACTCACTCATGCCTTGTGTGGAAATGGTGTTTTGAGAACTTAGACGAATATATTTTATATCTTGTGGTTAATTGCTTATGTTTGTGACTTAGGACAAGGAGATCTATCGTTGGCCCATCAAGGAATCTGTTAAAGCCATGCTGGCATGGGAATGGACCCTGGAGAAAGCCAGGGATGGGGAGGGAGAAGTAGAGAACAAGGCTGCCACACGAAAGATCTCTCAGACTGCTCAGGTGGGAGAACTGTCTTCACTAAAAAAATAAAAACCCATTGATAGAAATATTGTAGAAATATTCTAAAGTATTCTCTCATTGGACTTAACCCCTGATGTAGGAAATAATGGTTAAACTTGAGGAATCTGTGTATATCTTTAACTCTGCAGGCCACATACGATCCCAGTCATGGCTATAACCCTCAGCCAGTGGACATCTCAGGAATGGCTCTCTCCAGAGAGCTGCAGGTATGTAACATCGTCTACTGCAACAATGTTCTGACATTTTGCTCTGAAAGGGCCTTTTTTTGTCATTGAACTGCATTTTGGTTTTCACGTGTATGCCCGAGTAGGATTTTTCACGAATCATGTGATTGAATCTGTAACATGTAAGGAAATGTTATTGCTATAATGTAATTTGCACATGTTTTGTTTCCTCCATACAGTCCATGGCTGAGCAGCTGGCTGAGAACTATCATAACACCTGGGGACGGAAGAAGAAGTTGGAGCTGCAGTCTAAAGGTATGAGGTGTTCTTATTGTACCCAAAATCAATTTGTTTTTCAATGATGGACAAGACGGTCGCCAATTCCCAATCTGTTCCTCCCTTAAACTACTTTGTGATCCTGTAAGGCGGTGGTACCCATCCTTTGCTCGTGCCTTATGACACCCTAACTGCTAAGGAGAAAGCCAGGGACAGGGAGAAGGCGCAGGACCTGCTCAAGTTCCTCCAGCTCAACGGATATGCTGTGACAAGGTAATGGGAAGGTTAAACCATTTAACCATTTTATGATGTGTTTTTGGGTTGTTTCTGGTTCTTTTTTAATCAATGTTCTCTCCATCCTCAGGGGTCTTAAGGACATGGAACAGGACATTTCCTCAATTGAGAAGCGTTTTGCCTATGGTTTCCTTCAGAAGCTACTCAAATGGATGGATATTGCCCAGGAGTTCATTGCTCATCTTGGTAATGTGCATTGAAGGAATGATATTGTGGTTCTGATGAGCATTGCAGATTGTTGCAGTGAAGATATTCTGTAAGTTGTTTACTGTTGAGTCAGGGTTGACCCTACTGACAACTCTTTTTTTTTTTTTTTTCTTAAACAGAGGCCGTGGTTAGCAGTGGCAGAGTGGAGAAATCGCCACATGAGCAAGAAATTAAATTCTTTGCCAAGGTGAGCTGTGTGATTGTTTAAGGAGTTCTTTCCTTGCTTATTTTCCTCTAGGCCAGGCCAAACAGTAACACGAATTCCCTTGGGCTTGGTTCATGGTCAGAATGAAAATGTTATGGTATGTGTCAGGCCAGGCAGAAGTAGGACATTAATTTCAGGGGCAATTCAAGCTTTACATTAGAGTATGTAGATCTGAACAGATATGATTGGTTTTACAGTTGCTAGTCTGTCCATTTCTCCTGTTGGTCACCCTTCTGTTGATGTAGTTCAATGAACAAGGTTAATTGTTTCCTATGACTCCTATCTCCGATGGCTGATCTTTACTCTACTTTATACAGATTCTCTTACCTCTGGTAAATCAGTATTTCAAAAACCACTGCCTCTACTTCCTGTCCACTCCTGCTAAAGTCTTGGGTAGTGGTGGACATTCATCCAACAAGGAGAAAGAGATGATTGCAAGGTAGGTTGCATGTCGGAGCAAACAAAAGTTGCATTTTCAAATGACTGGATTGTTTTCTGAATAATTTGGCCTGAACTCCTTAGCGCAGTATTTTCTGTGTGATGTCGGATGTCCTCTTCTCTGTCAATATTCCCTCTTCCACGTCCATCTGTACAAATCTTTAATTCCCACTACACCTCTTTTGCTTTATTTGTCACTTCAAACATTTTTCCTGTGCTGTTTCCCTCATCATCCTTCCTTCATCTCCCTCCCTTACCACTTTTTTCCTCCTACCTCAGTATCTTCTGTAAGTTGGCTGCTTTGGTGAGACACAGAGTATCTCTTTTTGGTAAGGAACCTGCATGGTGGTGTTTTCATCTCTGTCATTTCTATCAGACTCCTCTCATTTATCTCTGTCCAGATCTTTCTTTCTTTCTGTCTCCCCTTCCCTGCTAATCAGTACTTCCACCTTTCACAATCTCATCCCATTTCCCTTCTCTCTCTAAGCTCTGCTTCTGCTTGGCTTTGGTGCTTTCAACAGCCCGGTGTCATGGAACTGATGCCCTTTGCTCTTTAGAATTGAAGACATTTCTCAGATTACTGTTGGTAAAGTGCAGAAAGTGGTCTGAGCATGAATATTCTGCAGTGATATCGGGTATCCTCTGAAATTTCTCTACGGCAGCCCCTTGATGTCTTCTGAGCCTGGCTGATTTGAGGCAGTATTCTCATTCACCTCCTCATCCATTACCATCCATCTGTAATAGTCCATCACCGTCATGTGACCAGTGGTTACTGAACATTTTCAAACACGTCACATTGCTGTAGCCCTTTGCATTGGCTCAGTTCAAATTTTCAAATTTGATGTCCCTTGCTTACCTCGGGAACCAATATGCACTGTTGTAACCGATCTTATAAATCAAAATTACCCAAACTTTTCCGGAGTTAACATATTATGTCAAGTGAAAAAAAACCCCTCTTTTAAACACTTTGTAATCGCTGTTATGTGGTCATCGAATGTTTTATTATATTTACACCATAGCAAAATACATTGTACAGTAAAAATGAAGGGTTTTATTATTGTTTTGTTCATTCTTTTGTAACATTCTTTACTGTAACCTGTGTCAGGAATTTGCTATCTACAAGAAACGGAACAGAAAAAAGTTATTACCTTAATTACATTTTAGTAGCCTGACAATAGCACAGCTCTCTTCAAACAATGTATCTTTTTCATTTAATTGATATTTTTTCACAATAGCTGTGTCGGCTAGCAAAAATTACGCCACCGTGCAAGTCATGGACAACTAATTGTTACTGTTGACAAATTTTTATTCAAAACTCATACTTGCCTGTTAAACACACACACAGCCAGCCAAACTTAACATATCCAAGCATCCTGGTCACCTCATTTAGCCTCATGGAAAACGTAGTCAGCACAGATACATTTAGAACAATGCTCCACTGTTTTTATCCCCCACATAATTGTATTTGTGCAACAACCATTTTCTACGACAAATCCAATAACCTTATTCATTCACCGATGTAGAAATCAGTGTGTACTACAAATAATAAAAAAAGAAGAATCTGAAATCTTAGTGTAACCTACTGTAAATTATTGAGAGAGTAATAAAAGACAATGCAGATAGAAAAACAGATTTTTATTTTATTTTAAACGCGTATGTCATGTCTTGTGATTAGTGAAACATCACAAGTTAAAATTTGATGTTTGAAATAGCTGCAGTGTTGTTAGCTACTTTTTCGTCTGAGGTTATAATTTAGCAAACTAGTTTATTATTCTAACTGTATTTGTATGAATCCTTTTTTCTGCTTTCAGCATACAGATAGTCAAATTAAGTCCAGTATTTTGAGTAAATCTGACGTCCACAAAACATCAGCCTTATAGAAATCTGTCATGTAGTACAGCTGCACCAACATATCTTTGATTTATTTTTTTTCAGGAACAGATGCAAGTGCTGTGGTTAACTGTCTGCACATATTATCACGATCCCTGGATGCCAGGTAACAAAGACTCGAAGGTTATGGGTATAAAAGTTTTCCATTATGATTAAACTAGAATATTAAACTATACAGCCTCTTTATTCTGCCTTCCTGTTTTCAAGAACTGTTATGAAATCCGGCCCTGAGATTGTGAAGGCTGGCCTGCGTCAGTTCTTTGAGAGTGCTGCCGATGACATCGAGAAAATGGTTGAGAATCTGAAACTGGGCAAAGTGTCCAGTCGCAACCAGGTCAGAAATGGTGTCTTTGGTCTTGCACTCATTAGTCTTTTGTATTTTCCTTGTGAACCTTTTATGTATTTCTACCTGTAGGTAAAAGGTGTGTCCCAGAACATCAGCTACACCACCACTGCCCTTCTGCCAGTCCTGACTACACTGTTTGACCACGTTGCCCAACACCAGTTTGGAGATGACGTCATTTGTGAGTGACGCACTTCCGTCCACTTAATTGATGTTTCAGTGTTTGGCCCTCATGATTCCTCAGTTAGTGTCACAGAGTACAGATGTAAAAGTAACCCTGTGCCCTTCTTCTGTGCCCTCAGTGGATGACTTGCAGATATCCTGCTATCGTTTAATGTGCAGCATCTACTCTTTGGGCACAGTGAAGACCCCACATGCAGAGCAGTGAGTGCCACACCGTGAACCTAAGTGCCAGTATAGAGTAATTTGTAATAAAGTATTAAATTAAAGCCAGAAAAAAATGTGTAAATTGTGAATTAGTTGTTGTATGACTTTATTTGTTATAGCCACCGCTAGGCTAAACAAGAGTCCCAATTTACATATACTGTATGTAGGATTTGTTGACGCTTTTGTACTGTGATTGCTCTCTGACTTCGTCATGCATTATGTAACTCTGTTGCATGTTTCTCACGTGCAGACAGCGGCCAGCTCTGGGTGAATGTTTGGCTCACTTAGCAGCCGCGATGCCAGTTGCCTTCCTTGAGCCAGAACTCAATGAGTTCAACACGTATTCTGTTTACACTACGAAGACTCCCAGAGAGAGATCCAGTGGGTTTTTTTCTCTTGCTTTAGGCCTACAATTTAGAAGATTAATAATTGTCTTCTGATCTTTTGAATCTGCTCCTATGCTTTCCCCCTTCTCAGTTCTGGGACTTCCTAACCAAGTGGAGGAGCTGTGCACTGACATCCCAGAGCTTGACGTCTTAATGAAAGAGATCAGTGAGCTGTCTGAGTCGGGGGCTCGCTACACTGAAATGCCCCATGTGATTGAGATTACCCTGCCCATGCTGTGTAATTACCTACCACGCTGGTGGGAAAGGGGCCTAGAGAACTTCCCTGAGCAGGAGGGCCAACTATGCACATCTGTCACCTCGGAGCAACTCAACCAGCTGCTGGGTAGCATAATGAAGATTGTGGTCAACAACCTGGGCATAGATGAGGCCTCCTGGATGAAGAGATTGGCAGGTTGGGGTTTTCACAGTGTACTAATAGAGCTTCCAAGTGATAATAAAAGAGCTTGAATCAGGCCTGATGTTTTGAACTTGGCCTAAACCTGTAAGCCACTCAGCCAAGACATACCATGATGTTTTGGCAACAGTGATCAATTGGTAGACGGCATCCTGAGATGGGTGGGCAGCTGCCCGGCCATTTTTATGGTAGGGTAAAACGTACAGTAGCAGGTTGTCAGTTTTTCAGTCAACCTGTTCGTACAACACTAATCTAAAATGGAATATGTTGAGAATTAAGTTAAAGTAACCAGTAAAGTGGTCTCCAGAAGACAAATTCTAATTCCTTTCATGATCCATTGAATTTTCATCACCTGCCCCTAGCAGGGCAAACCAGCATTTGCCCAAAATTACTTATTTAGAAGACTGAAAATTTCTTGCAGACATTCACAGTCCTCAATTGGAAAATCCAAAAAGCTTTGGACAGGACTTTATTATTGTTCAAGAATCTTATTCATGCTATTATTTCCTCTTGCCACACTACTGCAGTTGCTAGAATACAATCTACCCAGAGCTCACTAAAACAAGAATGATTGCCTACTTCCCTTTTTTAAGAATTTAGAATAGATTTTCCTGTCAGCATCAGCTGCACTTGGAGCTTTATGCTAAGAAGCCAGCTAACTTGCGAGATGTCTGTGTATTTCCTACATTGAGAAGAACCATGGATACATTGTTTCGAGTGGTAACTGCTGCTGTTTCCTGTGTGTGCCATGTGCAGTGTTCGCCCAGCCCATTGTCAGCAGGGCTAAGCCTGAGATGCTCAAATCCCACTTCATCCCCACCATGGAGAAGCTGAAGAAACGCTCAGGAAAGGTGGTGGCTGAGGAGGATCAGCTGCGAATGGAGGGAAAGACAGAGGTGGACAGTGAAAATGGGACCATCAGAGATGAGTTTGCTGTTTTGTGTAGAGACCTATACGCTCTCTATCCTCTTCTCATCCGTTATGTGGACAACAACAGGTATTCACCTGACTGATGCTGTTTTGAATGAGCACATACTTGATACATTTTTTTGTATTGGGTCTATTTTTCTTACATTTTTGTGTAGCTGAAGGCACACAAACTAAATAAGAAAAGTCTATGTCAGACACCGAACACATAGCGACGACATCCAATTTGATAATAGCTAGGAAATATGCTAAAATACCATAAAAGGAAGAATATTATGAGGTTGGGTCCAAAATGTTGACTTGAAATTTAGCCGTGACTAAGAATGATGGATAGATGTAAAAAAATTCCTGAAATAGCCTGAAGTTGATATGTACAGATTTCAGAGTTAAGAACATGACCTTACATGAGATCACCTACGCTGTCAACTGCACCTAACGACTTTGGATTATTTTTCTAAAGGGCAAGGTGGTTGACCTGTCCAGACCCAGATGCAGAAGAACTCTTTAGGATGGTGGGAGAAGTGTTCATTTTCTGGTCCAAATCTCATGTGAGTGTCCTATCCTACTTTCTTTGGGTTTGTTATTCACATTTTACATTTTTCTCCCTTTTTGGAGCTGCTCCCCAGTTGCTCAGCTCATTTCACCTTTTATTCACGACAGAATTTCAAACGTGAGGAGCAGAACTTTGTGGTGATGAATGAGATCAACAACATGTCCTTCCTCACTGCTGACAGTAAGAGCAAGATGAGCAAGGTAAGAGTGGACACGTACCACTAAATAAGCATAATATATGTTACCGAGTAAGACGTATACTTATATTTCATAGCTATAACACATTAAGAAACTAAACCCTAATAATTAATAATACACTAACCACCCATTCCAAGAGGGAAAGAGCTGTGGAGAGGTTAAGAGCTGTCCTCAGGTGTTATTTCCTTTTTTCCCTTTAATTACTATATAGATGAAAAGTTTTTACATAAATTTGATATAGAGCGTTTTCATGTGACGCACACCACACCTTAAACCACACCTTACTGTACGTGTTATTACTGCTAGTTGTTACGTGCGACACACAGTTCTTACTACATTTTGTATTGAAAAAAAAACTTTTTTTTAAACATTTATATTCACAAAATTGTTGTTGTCCTCAACTTGACGGTTTACAGAGCTTGATATTCCAAATCGTCATTTTCTCATTTGATGAATTTTCCTTTTCTGTCTTACATTATTGTACAGCACCTCTAAAAAAGGTTCAATATGTAGATCAGACCTCTGCAGAACGGGCCTTTCCCTTTAAGGTTTAAGGGGTCACTTTCATTTTGGCAGCACAGTCACTTATTTCAAATTCTCTGTTTGGTCTCACAGATGAATTAAAAGCTTGACCAAAGACAGTGGACGATTAAAAACCACAGCTGATGGTTATAAACAGTCTTTGTAAAAAAAATTTAGGTTGTACACACAGACCAACGCTGTATACCGTATGAAAATTCAGAGCTATTTTTGTTTCAAACGCTCACCATCAATATACTCTTTTAAAAACGCTAGAGGCCTTGAATAAAAGTGAAATCTGAAGAAACTCTCAGCCATTACTTCTGCTTTCATTCACCGATACATCACATTGTACACTACAGCTTGTAATTGTACATGGCTCAACCTGTACTGCAAACCTTAATAATTTGACGTCAGTGAAAACGCTCTATAATTAACACTTCCACTTCCAGGATATTTCGGAAGACCTTCAGTAGTGTGGCAGTTAATAGTCCTTAGCCATCAATAGGAGTGTTGCTAACTGTGTTCTTTCCTTATATCCTGTGTCGGTGTTGGACGCTGGGCCACTAGGCCGGAGATGGAGAGGTTAGACTGTGTTTGTGCACGAGCGCTGTGCTGATCGCATGGCACCCTCCGATTTTGGGAGGCATTTCATCAAGCTTTCTGGCAGATTACCACAACAAAGTGGCTCACACAGACCCTGATAGTCACACACATGCATACCCACAACATGGTTAAACACACTTATGTATATACATGTATACACAGTAGAATTTACCCATTACATTTTGTGTTAAGTCTGTCTTGCTGATGCTGGTGAAATGATAGCGGTATAGATCCAGATGATACAGATCATTGACAGAAGACATTGTGTTGATCCGTGTACCTTCTGACTATTGGGTTTCTGAATCAAAAATAAGACAAGAAAAACGTATTTTCTTTTGGAGTATTTTTACAATCAGTCAGACAACTAGCAAACAAATGTCTTATATCTTATTGTTTGTTGTTTTGTACGTGAATATGTGTGTCTGTGTGTGCATTTTCCATTTTATTTGTATGAAAAGTGCTATACAAATAAAGTCTGACTGATTGTTAGATTGATTGATTATGATGTTGTTATGTGTATTTTGTGTCAGAGAACGTGTCTGACACGTTTGTAAATTGTTATCAGGGTTAAGGCTATAAATACAGTAGGTCTACAATTCACATTGTTTAAGTTGTGTTAAGCCCGTTTATGTTTCGGGGCATCATGTTGTTCTCTCTTTTCCCTTAAAAAGGATGTAGTTATCATTGCCGACTATAGGCCCACCCTTTATTTGGTTTTATGGTTATTACTGCAAAAGGTTAAAAATGGCAACGGGGAAAAATATTGAAATTCAAGTCTTATTTCTACAAATCCTATTATTTGTCAGAAAACACTTTGTGATGCTTTTTTCTGATTGAGAAATCCAATGAAGGGAAGGTACTCGGACATGTCTTTGAGTATTTTAATGATTGTTTTTGAGTAATACTGAGTGTTTGTGTCAGTGGTGAGTGTGCGCGAGCGTGTGTTCGTGTGCTTGAGAATAGGGGTGTGGAGCAGCCTGATGAAAACTCTTTGCCGTAAACTGTAGTGGCTTAAGAGGTTTCATGACCCTTGGTTGAGCAGCTGTGTATCTGGTTTGGATCGTACACTGTTGCTGCCGAGTGCCATCACCCAATTTTCGTTTGATTAATAAACACAGATTGCCTTTAGATCGTCCCTGTTGGATACAATGTGGAGCCCGTGCTATTGTGCCATCTGTGACGTTAGTTTTATTGTTGACGCTTGGATTCCTTTCAGCTTTGGTGGTAAAGATTCCTGCCCTGAGGGACTCTTCTCTTTCCATTATTCATGATATTTTTGCACCAAAAACCATTTCATCATCCACTGCTTTTATAATAGGATTTGCTTTCTCCATCATACCATAACTAGCCGGGTCTTTCAGGTAAATGAATACTATCTTCTCATCACCGATGACTCTCATCTTATTTACTAACTGGAATTGTACATCCCTCCCTAATGTATTGACACAATTTAATTGTTAAAATCATTGAATACCTAATCAGTGTTTGATGTTTCACATGGTTAGAAGAGGAAACCTCCTCTCCTGGGCTATCAGATGGACATTACTGTTGTGAGCTTCTGTTACCTGATCACCACAATACCTCTCTCTGCCCAAAGAGCAATTTGAACCACACACATGGCCATTTTCCATTGAATCGTACCGTGTGGCAGCCTGTATATAAAACAATAATATCAAAACTGACTTGATGGTGCAGTTTCTGAAAAAAGTGTTTTGAGCTTGGATTATGCTTTAAGATTGTGGTTGGACAGCAGCAGAAAAAGTGAACTGCTGGAGGAGTAGAACTGTAGAATAATTGCTAAGCAAATGTAAAAATGTGGAAAATGCTGCTTTTTTTTTCTAACTACACTCAAAAAGCTGAGCTGTGTTTCAGGGCCTAGGGGAGCTAATTTCTGCCTTCAACATGTCCAATTTGTTATAGCGATGTACTGATTGGCTCAAACATTGCAGCATAGTAAACAGCAGAAACAATGGCGCTGTCTTTATCTACGGCATTTGCAGTAAATCTCCGACTAAACAACATAGGGGTCCCAGAACTGGATCGCTGAGGATGTGTAGGCAAAGCCATTTAGTTGGAAGCTCAAATTTTGCAGGTTTGTAGGGCTTGATGTGCACCGAGAGATTAATTTCTCGAATATGAATATCCACTCGGTATACTGAAACAGAGGACAGAGCTAAAATACGCTGCACATGCTGACTGATAAGTAATGAGCTTCACCATAGTACGTTGAGCTATCTCTTATACATTGCTGAGGTGAACCCACCCTCCCCTTGGAGGTTCCTCTCGAATGAAAACAACTCGAGAGCACGGCAGAGACCACAAATTGGTCTGGTTTGGTACCGATCTCAACAGCTTTGGAAGGATTTGCCTGCAGTGGAAAAATACAAAATAAGGTCTCACACAGACGTACACTGAGGGCGGAAGGGGTGCTGTGTGGCCAGACAACAGTCAGTAATGAACCCTGGCTGCTCTGGGACAGGAGTGTGTGAGAAGAGCTCCAGGGCGACAGAACTGACCCCATCAGAGACTTGTGCTCCTCTGTGTGCTGCCCAAAGGACAGGATGTGCCCTGTTCAGCCACCGCACTACTAACAGTGAGGCTGCATTGTGTGTAACAAAGCTGATGACGCAATAAGGCACCTAAACCACCAGCAGGTGCTGCAACTGTAGCTGCAACTATTCAGTGACGTGATGAATCAATCTGTTCAGCATGTTGTGTTATTTTGAAGAATGTTTCTTTGAGGCTCTTTTTACCATTTTCTCACTTACTTTTTGGTATTTTTTTCTGTTATTGGTAATTTTACTTAATATTTTCATTAAAGTGATTTTATCATATTTCAGGCCATTTACATCTGAAGGCGGTCACTGGCATTGTTGTCTTGTAACTTGTGACATATTGTAGATATTTGGCCTTTGCTTATTATCCGTAAGCATTTGAATGGGCCCTTTTGGAAACCAGTGCTATTAAGTCAACAGCACAAAATAGCGTTCTCTTAGCTGCTTCATGTTTAAAATACAGATGTTTTAGGATAAATTATTAGTCCATTATTTTCTGGGGCAACAGTGAACATTAATATCTGCCTAAACTCATAATTTAGAGTACCTTTCAGATGCTGTTCAGTAGCAAAGGACAGGGAATCATAAGGGCCCATTCAAAGCCTTACATGGCTGAGTGAATACCAAATATCTACAGAATGCTGCAATTTAAAAAGAAGAAAAAAAACAATGTCAGTGAGCTAATATTTGTGAATGTACATGCAAATGACCAGAAAAATTACTGGAGCATCACTTTAATCATTCTCTTCCTGAAGTTTCTGTTTTTTCTGTAAAGGAAACTGTTCATGTACTGTAACAAGCATGGCGGTTCTAAGGCAAACTGTTACAGATTAAGCAATGACTATTTTCTTTCTTTCACAGTCAGGGGGCTCAGAGCAGGAGCGTACCAAGAAGAAGCGGAGAGGGGATCGATACTCTGTGCAGACGTCTCTTATCGTAGCTGCATTGAAGAAGATGCTCCCTATTGGCCTTAACATGTGCTCTCCTGCAGACCAGGAGCTCATCAATCTTGCCAAGCTCAGATACTCCCTGGTACATTGATGTGTTTGAAGTCTCTTGTGATTTTTTTGTACCTCCAATGGAAATGGAAACATTTTCTTATAAATTTGCTTGTTACATTTATACGTTTAAAATTGTATAGTCTCAAGGGTAAGTCATAGGTTTGATTTTCCCAGTAAAATAAATTTAAAATTTTGTGGTTTTTTTATGAAGAATGAATGAACAAGTGATAAACGTAAACCTTTGCTTCTTTCCTTACAGAAAGACACAGATGAGGAAGTGAGGGAGTTCTTGCACAACAATCTGCATCTGCAGGGCAAGGTGAATGCTCTTTTTTCAAAAGAAAGCAATAAAGAGCTTCCATTATAAACTCCCTGTTATTCCTGGCCGACATGCATCAATATTTCTCAAATTGTAAATTGGTTATTTTTAACGATAACTGAGTATCTGACTGGATTTCAGGTGGAGGACCCGGCTATGCGCTGGCAGATGTCTCTGTATAAGGAGATGTCTGGGAAGGCAGAGGATGCCGAGGACCCTGAAAAAGTGGTGAAAAGGGTTCAAGAGGTTTCTGCTGTCCTTTACCACATTGAGGTGGTGAGTAAAAGCAGAAAATTAAGCTCTCCGTACTGAAACATGCACGTCTGTAAGTTTACACATTATTTGATTGCAGGATAAATGTGTCCATTTGGACTGACAGGTGACATACACTTTAAGACTAATAAGATGTGGACCTGATCATCACACCTGTATGAGCTTGCTGGACACCCCATTCCAAAACTATGAGCATTAGTCTGGAGCAAAATTTGATTCCTCTCAGAGAAGTATGAATGTGAAGCAGTCAAACTAGGTTTTCTACCTTTTATTACGCTGTATCAATATTATTTGGTAAGTTTTGTCACACATTGCATTAAATTTAATTCACCAAACTGCTGCATGGGTTTTGGATGGGGTTTAGGGCGCTCTTATTCATGGCACGTCTGTGCCGATGAGACATGAGATCCTCTTGAGGGTCTGAGTGTTTCCACAGAAAGATACCAGGACTGAGGAGGACAAAGGTCACATGGTCAAGGTATGCTTGGTAACATATGCCATGACCTTTAGTAATATGGTCTAACCCGACAACCAGCATATGCAGGAAATAAATGTAATTTGGACTAGATAACAGCATCTGTGATTTTTTTTTTTAACAACACACCTGAAGTAAACTGTACAAGGGTTAACTTGCAAGCGGTTCTCAAACAGGTTGTGAGGCCCGCACTCCAATGCAATTGCTTCTTTCTCACCTGTCTAATTGAAGTGCACCAAGAGTAAACTTAAGTCACAAGGGATTCACACCAGGTGTGACTCAAATTGTCTAAATGCTGTACGAGTGTAAGTGACCTTAGTAATTGTTCTATTTTGTGCAATTTATTTCTTCATTCAGACGGAGCATCCCTTCAAGTCAAAGAAGATGGTATGGCACAAGCTGCTGTCCAAACAACGTCGCAGGGCGGTGGTGGCCTGTTTCAGGATGACGCCCCTCTACAACATCCCCACGTAATTATTCTCTTCATGCATAAATAATCTGTCTTTATAACAATAATATGAAAACTGACTTGGCAGTGCAGTCTCTGATAAAAATGTTTGGAGCTTGGATTATGCTAAAAGATTCTGGTTGTAACGCAGCAGATAAAGGGCAGCTGAAGAAGCCATCTGCTGGAGGAGTAGAACTGTAGAATATTTGCTAAGAAAATGTAAAAATGTGGAAAAGCTACACAGTAAAAGTCCAAAGGGTGAAGTCTTTGAATGGACTGCAATCTCAGGGTGAAAATGTGGCTCTTAAAAACAGAATCAAAACATAACAAATCTGAATCACTTTTAAATAGCTGAAGGCCTAGTGAGTAATTTAAAGCTCAATGACACCAAGTGAATTTAAAAGAAGAAAGAATGTTTGAAGGTTTTTGTAACTGTTTCTCAATTTGTTTTGAATGGGGAAATGATTATTTTGAAAAGGATGAAAGTCATTCATTTTCTCATGACAGCCTGTATTGTCTAAAAGTCAAACATTTTGACGTTTGTTGTTTTACACTTGAAGCATGTGGTACTAGTTGGCTGGGTTGGGGTTCAGAGGGGCAATTTTAGAGAAAAAAAAAAACAAGAAAATATAGGATTTTTAAAAGTGATTTCTTGGAATTTGCAAAGGTCCATAAAAATATCATCATTTTGAAATATTGAAGGCTCTCTTTAATTTTACATTTTTGAAAAAGATGTTTTTTAAGTTTCTAGGTTAAAGTATGTTGAAACAGTACAAGTTGAAATATGGGACAATAATATTGATATAAATAATTATAGTCCCATTTTTCAAAGTGTGCATGTGAGAAACAGGTTCCTAACGAC
The DNA here is from genome assembly GCA_900303265.1 of Brotula barbata. Classification (NCBI taxonomy): domain Eukaryota; kingdom Metazoa; phylum Chordata; class Actinopteri; order Ophidiiformes; family Ophidiidae; genus Brotula; species Brotula barbata. The sequence goes on from OMNV01012766.1 coordinate 185,365, forward strand.
CCTCCTGATATAAGCCTGATTGATTTCCTCCGACAGGCACAGGGCGACCAACATGTTCTTGAATGCCTACAAGCGCAACTGGTTAGAGACCGAGGGTTACTCATTTGAAGACAAGATGATTGACGACCTATCAGTAAGTCATTTTCCTGCATGGTTGTGTACTCCCCACATTTGGTTGTCATCGTGTTTCATGCTGACTCCAATAATTTAGAAAGCCATGGAGGAAGAGGAGGAAGAGGAAGAGGAAACCGAAAGGAAGCCTGACCCCCTTCATCAGCTGATTCTTCATTTCAGCCGCACAGCTCTCACAGAAAAGACGTAAGAGAATGTTGCAGTGCTTTTGCTATGACTCAGTTTGTGTCACACTCCTTTGTAAGATCCAGTCGCTCCTCTTATGTGTTCTCCTGTCCCATTGCAGTAAGCTTGATGTGGACCACCTGTATATGTCTTATGCTGATATCATGGCAAAGGTAAGAGTCCCTGAAATACCATTATACAATCAGCACAACGTCTTGAGATGATAATGATATGTGCCGATTCTGAAATGGATGTCTAAAAAAGGTTAAAATTAAAGAGCAGACAGTAACTTGTTGAAAGTTGGGTTAAAATCAACGTAGCCAAAACATTAATGTAACATATGGGGCGGCAAGTGTAAACATTGTATACAAAAACAACCCACAATCTGCACAAAATGTGCATTTTCACGACAACTTGTGACTTGTTTTATCCTACCTGTAAACATATATCCAAGATGCTTTTCTTTGGTGATTCCAATCCTTATGGTTGTCATGACGTCATTTTGCACATTCACATTTGTTTCGAGATCTTGTGCTCATTTCAGAAAACATTCAGTCAGCCTTTCCAAACTGTCACATCTTATTCCACTCATTTCCTGAATTTCTTTTTTTGTCTTCCTCCAGAGCTGCCATATTGGTGAGGAGGACGAAGGGGGAGAGGAAGAGGGGGATGAGCCATCCTTTGAGGTGCGACAGACAGAAATGGTATGGGGGGCACCAGGGGAAGGGAGACAGGGGAGTCAGCGGAGAAGCAACTCCCCAAGCACCGAGTGACCAAACCGAGCCGACACAGTCCGCACACTCCCCCCGCTGCCACATTCTTCCTTTTCTCTTCCAGTCTTTTCTCTCTTGCACTCACACCATTTGTCTACTTCCTGCTGTGGTGGACTGATCCGTGCATGCCTTTGCTGGACTCTGGCCACTAGTCTGATTGGTGCTGCATTCTCAATTTCTGTTCCCCTTCTAAATTGCATGACTTGAGAGCAGAGACATGATGTGACTAAAGACAATAAAACAAACTCCATGTTGGAAGACATTGCCCTTGTGCTTGAAGCTGTGTTCGTGGAAGGATAAATTCTAACACTAATGTGCGTCTACACACACTTGTATAGGGATGGCAAAATAAATCCTAATTTTTGATTAGATTGTTCTCGCCACTGTTGACAGCATCACATTAGCATAACAACCAATAGCACAGTATTTACCGAATACATTACAATTACAAAACAAATACAAATACAAAAACTTCCTTCACTGGTTTGAAAGATGACTTAAGTGATAATCTTTAGTTAGTAATGTTTTCAACACTGCCATACGAAATGTAACTATTCTCTGGAGGTTATGTCACTTGGTAATATTCCTAACCAAATCAACGTGATAACAGGATATGAAAACAACAGGATTAATTGATATGTTCTTTGCCCAATGCACACGTAAATGTGGGTTGTATGTAATACCTATCTAATGGTAGTTTAGGGGAATAAGAGGAGGTGGAGATTATTATTTTATATTATAATTACAGTAATTGTAACAGCCACCTAAAAAGAAATAGTTTTCAGAGAAACACTTTCAGAAATTGGTATTAAAATCAAACCTTTTTTTTTTCTTTTAAACTAAGGATTATAACTTTAAGGTTGTTTCCAACCATTGAGTGTGCATTTCTGCTTAGTACTTACTCGTCATGGCTATGACTGTTAACACCCATCAAGTCGGCCTCGTAGCAGCTTTCCGAGCAGTAGAATCCGCTCTGTTGTTCTGACGTTGTGTGTCTGTGACTTTGTGTCTTTACTCACTCACTAATTGGACTATGCTGATACAGACTCATCTAATTAACTAATGATCTCGTTTGTCATGACTTAATTGGACTTAACAACCCCCCTCTCTGTGCTCAACAAGGACTACAGTAAACGCCTGCACAGTCTGCCAGACGTACTGTTCACTTCTCTCACCTGAAACACGTACACTTCTAACATACACTCACGCATGCATACACTCAGCCCCTCCTCGCGCACACAACTGTAACTGTCCCCATCATCTTTTTAACACATGGACAGGCTTACGAGGGAGGGGGGAGGAGGGTGGGTAGATAGGGATCTGGGTGCTCTGGATGCGGCTTATGGCATGGTGTGCTGGAGGTGGCTCATATGTAGCCTCTTTTGTCAACAGGATGTTGTTTTTTGTAGCCAAAGCTACTGTTGAAGCTGAGACAGTGGTAGATTATTACAGTAGCATTTATAGTGCAGTTTTGTAAGTGTCATACTAAAATCTAATCAAAATCAGAATCAAAAATACTTTATTGAGCCCCAAGGGGAAATGAAGTATAATATAGTAGGCTGCAATATTTCTTTCAGTATTGTGATTTAGGGCTGGACAATTACACAAATTCAAATTCTAAATCACAATTTGGCCACACGTGCTGACTAAATATATGCAAATACTGTATATACTTCCTATTGATTAATTTATATAGATTATATTTATATTGGCTTTTATATTATGTATTATATTTTATATTCATGTATCCATCGCATTTGAAAACATGGAACCAGTTTATCAGGCAGCATTACATTTTATAACCAGAGCAAAACTCTCATACAAATTACATTCATTTATACGAAATGCTTAGTAGACTTCTCTTTATCTGAGGAGAAAGATGCATTATGTGTATGTGTTGATTTTTATATTCCAGTCCAAGTTGTATATACCATACCTGTAAGCAAAAGAGCAGCTAAAGGATACAGAGTTAAAGGATACAGAGTTAAGTGAAGAAGTTGCTCCATGAGGTCTCCAATGAGCTGAAATGAGTGCATGCTTATAAATGTTACTCAGGCCACAACTGCAGCTGTATTGAAGGAGTGTGTGTGTGTGTGTAAACTCTGTGCTGTGCTCTGAGAGGAAATGTTTGCTGCCAGTGAATGTTTGCTGCACCTGGAAAGAAGTGAGCTGGAATAACGATCGCCGTAACTAACCTTTTGTTCTGATGGAAGAGAATCTAAATGTGAGCGCACGCGTGCGTTTCTCTGTGTGTGTGTGTGTGTGTGTGTGTGTGTGCTTCTATCTTCATGAAAACCGATTGGAAGTTTAGATTTATATATAACTTTTCCATCACTCAACTTTTTTTGACTAGAGTGACTAAAGCTTGTAAATTCCCAAGTAAAAGTCTGTTATGCTTTGCTAAATCTATTTTCTTTGGGCACTATTTTTCTTTGAAACATCATATCAGTTTAAAATGTCATAGGAAAACACTTTCATGGGCAGGAGTCACATATTTATATCTGTTCTTGGAAGCCCCTTGATCCAGTGGAGGTGGTGGGTGAAAGGAGACTGATGGCTTTCATCCCTGCTGGAGAACATGTTCTCCTTGAGTGACAGGCTCCTTCACATGTGGTGTGTGAAGGAGGGTACTACAGGTCCTTCCTTCCTGGTGGAGTCAGACTACACAACCAATACTGTTCCCAATAGACAATACACAAAACAATCATTAAGTCTGTTTAGTACTGCAGTATTTGTTTTCTTTCTTACTACTGTATTTGCATCCTTCTTTCCACTGTATTGGCATTTTTTATTACTACTGTATTCACATCTTTTTTACTATGGCATTTGTATGGCATTTTACTATTTGCAGTTTTATTTATTTATTTTTGACTGACTTCCTACTTACTATTTCATCTATTGATGTCTTCTGGCTGTTGCCCTTTGCTGCTGTAACACTGTAAATTTCCACGCTGTGGGACAAATAAAGGATTATCTAATCTTATCATTTAGCAAATATTTTGACACTCAGGGCATCCAAAATAGAGGAGAAGATTTATGAAGACTTGAGGAAACAATCTCAGTTGATATCAAAACTGTGGCACTCATGCTCCAGTGACACAATAGTAAAGTTAAATAGTCAATGAATCATTTTCATTTGGATAGAAGTACAAGAATGTGAGGGCTTGTATATGTGCGAGCGAGTATGTATAAAATGTGTGAATGTTGCGTGTGTGTTTGTTCAGTTTATGTACAGAATGAGTACCGTGTGTGTGCGGGGGGCTGTGCAACCCCACTTGGCGGGGTTACAGCTGTGTTCCTCTCGCTACAGGAAAAGGAGATGGAGAAACAAAGGCTTCTGTACCAGCAGTCCCGTCTGCACAACCGTGGAGCGGCAGAGATGGTGCTGCAGATGATCAGTGCCTGTAAAGGTATGAAACCACCACTAACGCAAACACACACACACACACACATGCTTGATAATACACACGCATGCAATGCTTGCTCTCCCCAGTCATCATGAATTAGACATGACAATGGAAAAACAGCATCATGAATAATGATATCCCAATACAGTCTGCCTCATGTACAGCTGACAGTTATATAATAAAGCGTAATGAATGATCTCCAATCCATCAATGTGAATGAATGACTACCAAAATGCACCGACACATCACGCCCCAAATTTGTTCACTGAGGCAAAAAAGGAACCTCAGAAACCACATTATCTTATCCAAAGCAGCAAATACATAAGTTGTTCAGAGCTGTAATCACAGCGGGTCAATCAGGGTGGTGGTAGAATGGTATTGTGTGTATAAATTTATGCTCCTTAGGTTTGGGAACATCAGATTATCGGAAGAAGTCTTAGCTGCATAGCCAGATTGTGTTTCCGGTGATTTCGTTGTGGGATGAAACCTTACACACTTGTGATGTGTGCCCTCCTTTCAGGTGAACCTGGAGTCATGGTTTCTTCCACACTCAAACTGGGAATCTCTATCCTCAACGGAGGCAACTGTGATGTACAGCAGGTAATTGGACCCTCTGACAGTTTATATGGATTTTATTAGGCGAATGTCTGTGTAAGCATACTGAACGTCGGTGACTTTGTTTAGACATGAATGCCCTGAAAATTAAATAAAATGTATTTGATTGGCTTTTTCAAACTCAAGATCTGGCGGTGTGAAACCTTGAGAGGTCATTTTTTTGAGGACCATCTCTGATGTAGTTTGTTTGTTGTTGGGCTTTTGGGCCCTTCTTTTGAACAGTCCAGATAACAGAGTCTTGATGTGTAATATTTATTTCTGTCCCTCCAGAGGATGCTGGACTATCTGAAGGACAAAAAGGATGTGGGATTCTTCCTTAGCGTTCAGGCTCTGATGCAAACCTGCAGGTTGGTTTGTTCACTTTACGTATTTATTCGCCAATCAAATTCTCCTCTTGTATTGAATCTTTTTGACATTTTGCAAATGATTTTTTTTTCTTTGTTGAAGTTCATAACCTTTTACGATGCAATTTAGAGATGACCAATGGACTGCATGTAATAAATCAGAAACTCTTAATGTGATGTTGACAGTGTTTTGGACCTGAATGCATTTGAGAGACAGAATAAGGCAGAGGGTCTTGGAATGGTTTCAGAAGAGGGCACAAGTGAGTACAGTCTACCACATTTTTGCAGTCACGGACACGCATATATACATCACATTATTTTGCATTGGTTTGTAACCTGTTTTGAATAAATGAATAATTTACTTCAGACATCAACAAGGCAGCCAAATACAGCACTGTATAGTTCACGGAAGAGTATTAAATAAGCACTTTTGTATGCATTGTGAATGTTTCCATGTGTCAGCGGATGCCTGGGTGCAGATGTTCATGTGGATTGTTGTATAAGTCGGTGCATTTTGTTGAATGCTGATGTATGAAGCTGTTTATCATCCACTGACAGTCATGGGATTTTGGACTCACCACGTCTTTCTTTGTCTCTCTTTCTCTCCCACGTCACGTTCACTATGCCTGTTTCGACCCCTTACCCTCATGCCCATATCCTTCCCTCCCATCTTTTTGCTGCTCTCACGGTTCTCAGATATGAAGCTAGAACGTGGTAAATAAAACTTGGCTCTCATACTTCCACTTAGCTTCTCTCTCTCTCTCTCTCTCTACATCTCACTTATCTTTTATTCACTGGACTAGTTTTTTCCTTGCTGTGAGCTTAATATTCATTTCACGCTCAAGGATGCAGTGTAATCTTTATGGCCACCTTCTCACTATTACGATATTAAGATATCTCTCCCCAATTTTTTCCAAAGCAGTATCTTCATCCTTGAGTGTGCTGCCACAGATCTATTGTAACTCCGACAATCTTAGTCTGACTGATTAACAGGAAGGAAAAACATGAAGCAAATGTTTCCCGATAAGTTTTACCAAGTACAGAAGGAACTTTAAAATGCAAGCTAGGGACTCTCTAAAGTCAATATTCTTCATTTGACGTGATAAAATAGTGCTAAGCCAGGCAGTGGACCGATTCTTATTTTTTGTGGGGGATTCATACTCTGATAAGGACGTGTACATACATGAATAAATCAATTACAATCACATAATCTTGGTTTGTTACTTGAAGTACGCATATTTCCATTTTTTGGCGAGTTGTAATCACATTACTGATTGATTGCATAAATCGCAGTATAATCTAAGTTTTAAAGTGCATGATAATGTACAGAGTTTGTAGAACTTTTATTTCATAAAAGAAAAGCTTCCTGCTGCTAATGAACTTCCAGCTTCAAACTGATGCAGTGCATCCGTCGGTTGTGTATAACTGTGTGATGCAGCTCCACTGCTATTGTATTGTGCATATCAACTAAATCGGGGCTTTTCTAACTGGTGGTCCATGGAGGTATTGCAGGGGGTCTGATCTAGTGATTCAGTTACAATGCCAGAGGCAGTTAAAATATTCTATTGTTTTTATTCATACAATTTTTTTGTTTTACTTTGTTCCTTTATAATAATCAAATCCCTCTCAATAATATTTTGTCCAGTTGACATTTCCCCTTACGATTTCACGTAGCTCTGATAGTGAAGCGCAGCCATATTTTATTCTTTGTTCTGTTAATGGGAGCCTTTTGTGTTCCGGTCTCCTTTCCCACCGGGAAGACAGTTTCTGTTTCACCATTATTGAACCCCTGCAGCACATGGAGGTTAATGAAACCAGAGAGCAACAGAGGGTGGAAATAACCAGTTCATATTGCTGCTTTTCTCTAATCTCCACTTCTGCCTGCACACATTTCCATCCTATCGCAGTCTTACGCATGTGTGCTCACTGCTTACTCACCCTTTCACAGCTGTATCACAATTTTAGGCTTCGATTTTGGCAGCTGATAAAGATCGTGCTTTTGGATCCAGAAAATGGAAATGGATCCTGATCCTTTGCAGATCCAGCTGTCAGATCCCATTGCTTGCTGGATTATGTAATAGTCCTGTTTATTGTTGTTCTGAGAAAACATAGAGTTTCCCCTTTTCTCTGTCATAAATTTGTAGTGCAGCTTGCAGCCTCTTTCCATTGCTTTATCTTGATATGTTTACATCCACGCTACCACCCTGGTTATCTTCAAGTATCCTGTTCACTATGTTAACAAACCCACATCCAGGATAAACCATAATCCTGCTGAGATAATATAATCCGGAACGTATAGAAATACCCGGATGACTTAATTATGGTGTAGACCTTAAACAGGATGTGGCTCATAACCAGATGTGCATGCAAGCAAGCTTGAGGGTCGATTTTTCTTGTTGTGTTTCGTTTCACGTTGTTGCGTTATGTTTTGTCTCATTGCACTTAGTTTCATTAAATTAATTAATTTGCTTATGATCACTGTCTAAGGTACTATCGTAGTGTGGACAAATTTGTTTAAATTTAACGCACATAAAATGTATTGCAGCAGTGCTAATTGAGATGTACTCTGTAATTCGTATGAAGTGATATTTAGCTCAGTACATAATTGAAATTGAAAGTAAAATCAAAGCACTCTCAGTAAGAAGAGTAATTGTAATTTAAAACTGTAATCGCCCCCATTTGTGACTTTCACACAGAAACATCGGTCCTTATCTGACAAATTCTCCATTTACCTGTAATAGAGACAAGTCAGTCTACCAGAGTTTGTGGAGTTCAGTAGATGTCCCGTCCTGCACGTTTGTGTCTTTCTATTCCTGTGTCCCTGTTTGCTGTGTCTTCCCTCCCTTTGTGCATTTGCGTATTCCATGACCATTTCACTGTGATGATCCCAGTGTTACATCTTAATGTTATGAATGTTGTTGAGTAAATGTTTTCTGTAGTCACTGTGTAACCTGTGGTACTGTTTGAAGAAAAGAAATCCAAGGGTGGAGCCTCTGCCTCCCTTTCCTGCTGTCAGACAGATGGACGGGCACTCAGAGGTCTTGTGGTTTGGACTAACCTGTTGTAATGAAAAGAGTCCGACCGATTCGTTGGTCAAAATTATCGGTCTGCAGCTGGCAAATGAGGAAAGCGTCGCTCGAGTCAGCTGATCTGGGGGCAGTAATGACATACAGCAAACACTGATTTGCTGCCCGGCCAATAAGTGGAGAAAATCTAACTCCAGTTTTATTAAATACAATATTATTGAGAATATCCACACTTTTTTTTTCCTTTTTTTGTTTGGCAACTTTTTAAAAATTTTGGCTACTGTATTAATGAATAAATTAAAAAATAAATTCAAATTACAGATTATTTGATACATATACCTACATGCCACCGCATTAAAATCAAAACGTTAAGTTTTCTGATCTGTTTTCCTGTTTTTAAGGTTTGATACAATACATATTTTCTTATGCAGTCTCAGTAAGTCTTTCACATGACCACATTTTTGGTCCAAATTCTCTTAGATTCTGCTAACATCGGTATTCAGTTTGTATATAATAAAGATATAGCAATGTTAAAAATGTTGTATCGGTTGGGCTCTACTACTAAAGACAGGGAGTGCTATGAAGTGATGGTAATTACTGACAATTTATGTTGTGTTTCTACACTGAGATCTACACATAAACATGCATACACATAGAAATACACTAACTCTTATCCATTAATACAATTACACACTACTTTTACCTATTATTGAGGGAAAATACTAGTGTGAATGAATTGTCTTCTTTATAGATTCACCACTTAAATCGTTATGCAGCATTTAGAGTTTGTCATCAGATGTGTAACAGTCATGTCAGCTGTAATATATGAATGATGGAAAACAAGTGAAATTCCACAAAATGACAAATCCATTTGTATTTGGTCTTCAGAAATTTTTAGATTTTATTATAATTATGATCTGCCCTTTATAATTGAAATTATTAGTTTTTTACCTGGTTTTTGCCATGAAAATATAGATTTCATGGCACAGAATCTCCATGTAACACATGATTCCCCATAACAATGTGTGATGATACTTTATAATTCTGTTATTGTGTTTGATGCAATACAGTTGTAATTATGATTAAACAAAACACATTTTCAGCAAAGGTTCAGGGTAACAAAATCAACAAAATGAAACACACTGGTATTTTCCTTTAAGGTTCCTGATCATTTCTCTTCGATTTGTTTACTTTACTATAGTAACTTTACTATACAAACTTACAATTACACATAACATGAAGTGTGGTATTTCTGAAATCTGTTGCACAGATTCATAAGCATTTTTTGTAACTGTGCCCAGATGAGAAAGTGATGGCGGACGATGAATTCACGTGTGACCTCTTCCGGTTCCTGCAGCTGCTTTGTGAGGGCCATAATAATGGTGAGTCAGTGAAGAAAAAAACAGTCCTTACCTGAAGCAGTAGTCAAAATGATCATGACATCAGATTCTTGCCCTTTAATATCATGCTACTACCCAAATGGTTAAAAATCACTCTATTTTTAATCACTGTAGTTTTGAATCAAATACTGCAGAACCAGACTCAACAAAGATGTCCATGTTGAACTTCTTCAGGTTGCGAAAAGCCAAAAAAAGAGACGTACTTGTACTACATTTACTTAAAATTGTAGCCAAATAAACATAACATTTATCACCATTTTAATAAGACTTAAAACCAAATTTATGAATTAAAGCTATAGAAATTTGTATAAAAATGTTTGTGGCTTTTACTGTCTGTTGTGTTGTTATTTTCCAATGCTGTGCGGCTTTTAATGTGTAACTTAAATATGAGTAAATTTGAGTATATGAGTATATTTAGTCTTTATTTAGGCGACTGGTCTTTATTTAGAATTATTACATGCAAACACAACATAGATTATGAATTTAAACAGTAATTAAGCAAATCAAAATAAGAAAAAAGAACTGTGTACTTCTGTACTACCTGTATGTCTGTTTTCAGATTTCCAGAACTACCTGCGCACACAGACAGGTAGCACCACCACCATCAATGTCATCATCTGCACCGTGGATTATCTTCTGAGACTACAGGTGACTGATAAATCCTCTGGTTACATTAAAAAAAATGTCCACATAATAGTTTTGGTCATGAATGTTAACAGTTAGCTCTTGTAGATGGTTGGCCTTATAAATGTAAATTGTGCAAACATAATAAAGATAATCTCATCTCGGATTATTTTTCTACGCCACGGTACCATAGTTTCACCATCGCAATTGTAAAGGACACTTAATTCCAGCACATTCACACTCATCGATCACAAACTCATCCTACTCAAATGTTACTTTTACTTATTTTATGATATTGCAAATATTACAGTCATTGGAAGAACACCCCCCACTCCAACGTTTTCATTTACCATCCAATAATAATTTTTGTCCAGAGGAAACACACCCTTCCCACTTGTTTCTTATGTAGAATACTTTTGCCTAGACAATGGTGTACTGTAAATGAAATACTCTCTCCTCAGGTATTTACTGCACTCATTCATGGTTTGTCTATCTACAGGCAGTGTGTACAATATCCTTTTTTCCTCTGTCTGCAGGAGTCCATCAGTGACTTCTACTGGTACTACTCAGGGAAAGACATCATCGATGAGCCCGGAAAGAGGAATTTCTCCAAAGCGATGACAGTGGCCAAGCAGGTCTTCAACAGCTTAACTGAGTACATTCAGGTAAGAACTCTGTGCACTGATTAAAAGTACAAAGTCGTAGTGTGGGAATTGCAATGGCACATACAGAACACTTACTGTGCTGACCGCACCTTGAAATAAACAAGAACATAATATAATATTACATCGTGAAAACAGGGAAATGATCAATGTTTGTGTGTTTGTATGTTAGGGGCCCTGTACTGGTAACCAGCAGTCACTGGCACATAGCAGGCTGTGGGACGCTGTTGTGGGTTTCCTGCACGTCTTTGCACACATGATGATGAAGCTGGCTCAGGTAAAGAATAAGAATAAAATAAGGCATACGTTTTTACATATGCTTTATTTATGCCCATGTGTGAATTTTCTGAACTGATTTTCTGATGATTCCCACAGAATAAAGTGTATGTGTTTGATTGTTCTACTATTTAATAGGCTGATTTTTTTTGGATCTGTCAACTTGTTTCTGCCTCTTCCGAACCACAAGTTTAGTTTAGTTTTTATTCAAACTTTACAGTTGACATAAAACACATCATAAAGGCGTATTGCTACATTTTAGTGACATTTTAATTTGTTGCAACTAGATAATCTAATAATGTTACCTCATTAATGTATAGGATCCAACAGATTAATGATATGGCACTAACCATTTAATATCCAGTTGTCATTCCTACATTATTGTACAAATTGCACATTAACATATCCCAAGGAAAGGCTTCATGTGGTTACATCATGGTTTCAAGTTTAGATGGCAGAAACAAATTGAAGGCCAACTGCTTACTTCTTCCTCCTTTTCTCACTACTTTTCTCTCTAATTATTCTCTTAAATCTTATTGCAGTTAATCCACTTAATGTTTCACAATGATCTGTGCTCAGGATTTGATAATGTGTTTGGTTTGTTTGCAGCCACATCACTTGTTTGACTTAACAGGGAGCTGCTGTTTCTCACACAGTCTAATATGTGCAATGTAGTTGATTGCTGTGCTGTTGTTGTAAACGTTTTCTTATATTTTAACCAAATTTGATGGATTTCCTTATTTAAAGAAATAGTACATCATGTCTTGTATTGTGTGTCAGTAATCCAAATTTTAATTGAATTGCCGTCACATAATTTAATGTGGTCTTCAGCTCAGATTTGCAATTGATTATCAACAGATACACTAGATTTATAACTTTCAATATTTTACCTTTTAAAGGGTGTTGTGCTTTTTTGTTATTTCTCTTAATGTATAATATAATAAGTGTGTGTTTGAGTTGGTATTTAGCATTGTCAAAGTCTGCAAATGTTTAGGTCAAGGCCTATAGAAAGCCAAATGCGTAGATAGTGAAAGGCTGTTAAAGATTAATTTTTGATTTGCTCACCAACGCACAGTTAGATGCACACAAACAACAAGAAAAATGAGCAAGTATTTCTCCTTCGTCTGTGTTTTGAAGTCAGACACAACTGGCCCATCAGAACAGAGTAGGTTGTGCTGACCTTAGAGAGATACTCAAACGAGTACATTCTTTGATTTTTCAGGGCATTCGTCTGAACTTGGTCATTAGCATGTTTTTTTTGTAAGTTAGAGTCTTTTTGAGATATTTGGCAGTCACTTACCAGGTCTGTCGGCCTTTGAATGGACCCTTATGGATCCCTGTAACGTCAACCGTGAAAAATAGAGATTATGAACAAAGGCTTTTGCAGGTGTTGCACATTGATCCCTAAGGCCTACTCACCTTGTACGTTCACACCAAATACGTGTAGAATGCTCCAGCGTGCAAGAAACAATGTCACTTTAGTTCACGTATAAATGACCTGAAATTTTGGACAATTATGACTTTCATAGGGACAGCACCACTAGTTAGTACTTTCACTAAGTATGCACAGTAGTGCTACTGCAAGGGAGAGAATAGGTAGATCAATGGTCTTGTTTTGAACATTAAATCATTGCCCAAAAAAATAAAATAAGAACACGGGGATGTGTATAATGTGTCCCCTTATACACACACATCATCCTGTCACCTTGCTCTGTAGTCGGAGTGTCATAAAACTTGTAACCAGGTCTGGACACAGAGAACAATAGGTACAAATGTTGATGGATAATATTTTTATTTTCATGTGTAACCCCGTTAGATGCACCCTGATCCTGGACAGCGAAATGGCGTAAGAATCTGTGTCTCCTCCTCCAAAACCCCTCTCATTCATAGGCCCTCCTAATTCATAAAATGTTGCGTGCTTCATCATTTTCTTCATCATACGGCTTAACAAAGACATCCTGTATGTTTCCTTCTTCGTTTTTCCTTCTGCAGCAATCACCCTCCCCTTTTATCTCTTTTCAAGAACAAGTTATTTTTTGGGTCAAACAATCAGTGATTTATATGTTTCTTAGGTGAACACTGTCTGTTCACTGTCTAACCAGTGCTGAGATTCATAACAATTGATGACAATTGGTAACAAATTGTTAAAATTGGATCTTTATGAGTACTTTCAAAAGTACTGTACTGTATCTCATACTGTATATCACGATGGATTCTGTGCAAATCTGTATAAAATGATACCCAACACATCCAGAATATATATTCTTAAAATCTAATCCTGCAATTTTGCAGTACTTTCCAATTCAGCATCTTTATTTCTTATTTCTCCCGTAAGCATCTTAACCCTCTGCTTAGCTTCTCTTCACTCACTCATTCACGTTGATCTACACATTTGGTTGTCTGTTATTTCTGTTGTAAAGGAATCGAAAGGTGTCGTGGTGATTGCCGGTTGTCATAGTGATTGCCGGTTGATGCTTGCCAAATCGGACATCCTTTTCCTTTAGATCTTCACCAGTCTGACAACCGCCTTAAACTTCTTGAAATATTTCTGGCCTTTCTTATCTGCTGGTGTAGGTCTTCAGGACGGATAAGATCACTGTATGCCAAAATGTTTCTGTATTCCTTGCTCCCATGCTACAGGCACTTTTTCAGATAAAAAGGAAAGGCTCTGCTGCATAACTGAGCCGTGTTCTTCCCACCAATCAGACCTGACTTACTGTGTATTTCCAGTGTTTGTCTGTCCATCACATCCAGTGACTATTTGTGCTCTTAAAAATTCATATTCTTTATTTAAAAATGCAAACCCAGGATCATTTTTGGAGTAGAGCGTATTCTGAGGTAGTGTCTCTCACTCTTTTATCTTTTAAAATGTATGCACGTTGGTTATAAACTTGAGTAGAAGCCTACCATACAGATACACATATTCAGTCAAATTAAAGCAGTATTGTTGATATCCTGCATCATTTTGATCGTAATTGTCTAAGGTCTTTGCATTTAAAAATGTTCTCTTCTCTCTGTTTGTTTGTTTTTGTGCATGTGCATTTGCACTTGCAGGATTCCAGTCAAATTGGACTTTTAAAGGAACTGTTGGATCTGCAGAAAGACATGGTGGTGATGCTGTTGTCTCTGCTTGAAGGTAAACTTTTTGGCCCAAGTAATCGGTGCATTAATTGATAAGTTGATGGATAGGACAACAAAATCCCCAAACAATCTGCAAATGTTAGCATTTGCTATTTTTCTCTTTTCTGACGTGATGATGCTGCAACTTCCAAAAGAAAGAATGGTGTTGACCTAGTTCAGACGTAATTTCCCCTAAAAAAATCATTAGCTCACTCTAAGTTATGTGAAGATGTGTATGCTTTATGATGTCCTCTCTGGTTTGTTTCTCAACCCCTTATACTTTGTTCACTTTTAAGGCAACATTGTGAACGGCACCATTGCTAGACAAATGGTGGACATGCTGGTGGAGTCCTCCAGCAACGTGGAGATGATCCTCAAGTTCTTCGACATGTTCCTCAAACTTAAAGATATCGTGGCATCTGATGCATTCCGTGACTACGTGACCGACCCCCGAGGGTTAATCTCCAAGAAGGACTTCTCCAAAGCCATGGACAGCCAAAAGCAATACTCTCCCTCAGAGATACAGTTCCTTCTCTCTTGCTCAGAGGCAGATGAGAATGAAATGATCAACTTTGAAGAATTTGCTGACCGTTTCCAGGAACCCGCAAAGGACATCGGTTTCAATATTGCTGTTCTGCTCACAAATCTCTCAGAGCACGTTCCCCACGACACCCGCCTTCAGAACTTCCTCGAGCAGGCTGAGAGCGTGCTCAACTATTTCCGCCCCTTCTTGGGACGCATAGAGATCATGGGGGCCAGCAGGAGGATAGAGAGAATTTACTTTGAGATCAGCGAGGAGAACCGCAACCAGTGGGAGATGCCACAGGTCAGAGAGTCCAAACGTCAGTTCATCTTTGACGTGGTCAATGAGGGTGGAGAGAGTGAGAAAATGGAGATGTTTGTTAACTTCTGTGAAGACACAATTTTTGAGATGAACATTGCAGCATCTATCTCTGAGCCAGAAGGAGACGGTGCAGAAGAGGAAGATGACGAGGAGGAAGAGGAGGGCGCAGGAGCCGAAGGAGAGACCGCAGAAGGGGAAGAAGGCAACGGAGAAGCGGAAGCTCCAGAGTCCGCCTCAGCCTTTGCAGAATTCCTCAAGAGTGTGGTCAACTTCTTCAACATGTTTACCTTCCGTAACCTGCGGCGTCGCTACCGCAAATTAAGGAAGATGACGGTGAAGGAGATGGTGATTGGACTGGTTACCTTCTTCTACACTGTTGTGCTGGGCATCCTGATGTTTGTCTATAGTGTTTGTAAGGGCTTCTTCACACTCATATGGAAGGCCTTGTTTGGTGGAGGCTTGGTGGAGGAGGCCAAAAAGATGACAGTGACTGAAATCCTTGCCAGTATGCCCGATCCCACTCAGGATGAAGTTCACGCTGACCTCCCTCCTGAGCCAGGAGCTCGAGAAATCCAAGATACAGATGGAGCCGCAGACCTTTTGGACACCGTAGGGGGAGAGGAGGAGGAAGAGGACGGGGAGGAAGGGGAAGGTGGACACCTGCCTGGTTTCAATGCTGCTGGGGGACTTGGAGATTTTGGTGAAACAACTCCTGAAGAGCCTCCAACTCCAGAGGGCACTCCACTGCTGAAGAGGAAATTGGTGAGCCGCTCCATCTCATTAGTGTTAACATGACACACATGTTCCATGACATTTAACTGTTGACTGACATCTGCCATTGAAACAGTTGGAGGCGGCAGTGGGAGGTCCGGGAGAGGAAGAAAAAGTAGAACCTGAAGCAGTGGCTGCTCAAGAAGCTGAGAAAGCAGAGTAAGTTTTCCTCAAACAAGAAAGCATCACTATCCTCTCACTATATCAGGTACACATATAGAAGTCACATGGTGTCGCGGTGGCATTGATCTACTCATCCAGGTGAAATATTATGATGATATTGAATTTTTACAAATTCTACGTCAACCGAGTCACTATTACCTAAATATCCCGTCTCTCTGTCCTCAGCACGGAGAATGGAGAGAAGGCTGACAAGGCAGAGCCTGAACCTGAACCCGAACCAAAGGAGGAAGAGCCTGAGGAGACAGAGGAGAAGGCTGTGAAGACGAAGGCAAAGAAGGACAAGAAGCCTGCTGAGGAAGGCTACGAGCTGTGGAACGAGCTGGAGGTTCAGAGGATTAAATTCATGGTGAGCAGCGTGGTAATGTCACATACCGTACGCTGTAATGGTTTCATGAAAGAAGGTAGTAAATATTGTTTAGGCCGCTTACTGAAATGATTTATTCCTTCCTAGAATTACCTGTCTCGTAACTTCTACAACTTTCGGTTCCTGGCTCTGTTCATCGCCTTTGCTCTGAATTTCATCCTGCTCTTCTACAAGGTCTGTGATAGACAAACTGGTGTTTCATTTCCTTCAAGATTCTGTTGATTTAAATGATTTAAAAGTGGTAATATGTGGCTGACTTGTTCATCTTTTGTTATTCGACTGATATTTTATGTTTTATGATACTTTATACGTCACGCATCTCTACATAGGAATTTTCACAAATTGTGTCTGACCTGACATCCCTGAGAAAATAATGCAGACAGTCTTGTGTCACATGACAGTGTCGTCAACTTTTGGTGTTATGCAGGGTATGGTAGGCACAGAAAGTACCATCGAAAGTTGATAGGGCAGACATTCGAATGAGACGTCACCGCCACGGGGGCCAGCGATCGGCTCAGGTTATCTAGAGTCACCAAAGCGGCCGGGGCGCCCCCCCCCCCCCCCCCCCCCCCC
>OMNV01012767.1:0-18510 GCA_900303265.1 Brotula barbata
TAGATAGATAGATAGATAGATGAATGGATGGATAGATAGATAGATAGATAGATAGATAGATAGATAGATAGATAGATAGATAGATAGATAGATAGATAGATAGATAGATAGATAGATAGATAGATAGATAGATAGATAGATAGATAGATAGATAGATAGATAGATAGATGGATGAATGGATGAATGGATGGATGACTGGATAGATAGATAGATAGATAGATAGATAGATAGATAGATAGATAGATAGATAGATAGATAGATAGATAGATAGATAGGCTGGTCCAGCCTCACTGTCTGATGAGCTGTTTACTGTCAAATGTCATCTTAGGTGAATTGTTACGCCTCAGTTCAAAACATCCCTGAAATGTTCACTTGTATGCCGCACCGGAGGAAGAAGACCACAGCACACACACACACACACACACACTCACACACACAATCACTGGCTGATGTGATGGACTCAGGGGGGTTCAGGCTTTGTACGAGTCAGAGGACTCTTATCTGGCATTTACGGCGAAGCCCTCTGATATCATCTGTGAACGTAATGTTTTCTTCTTCACCTTTATCTTCCCTGTTACCCTTTTAACTGACATTTCTCCAGGCACCAGCAGCTTGGGACGTAGGGTTGCACCTCCCCCACCCCCGATGCGCAACCTCAAATATATAAAACTGCAAGATGACGCCGAGCGATCGGCCCGATGGAGGAGGTCGGACACATTTTACGGCGCGTTGAGAAGGCCACGTTGTTTTTGTCTTCCTCGTGACATCGTGTCAGACCGTTTTTCACCCGTTTTCTCCCCGTGGTTAGACAGAAGACAGGCGAGTCCCACTTCCTGCCAAGGGTGAGTGCACGCTGCCACGTGCTGATAAGTGATGTCGCCTCGTTTCACCAGAAGGACCGAGGAGGGTATGGGGGGGGGTCACACACCCATTCATACCTATGGTTGGTTTAGATACTCCAATAAGCTGTTAGGAGGTGGGAGGAGACCTGATTATCCAGAGGACACCCACACAGACACAGAGAGGACCTGGGTCGGCCCTGGACTCAAACCCGTGACCTTCCGGCTGTGAGCCACCATCTCTGGGGACGACTGTGTCCATGAAATCACCCCCCCCCAAAAGCTCCCCTGAGCGCGAACGTGTGAACGTGCGCGCACAAAAACCGCGTCGAGGGGCGTAACCTCGTTAAAGCTCTCGATTCCTCCCTCGGGGGGAAGGATCTGGCGTGAAACCGACAGAGCGGAGGAAGATGTATCCCGTGTCCGTTAGATGAAAGTTACTGACGTGCTTTGCATCGTTACACCTCGCTAATTTTATTATGATTAGCTATTCATGTCCCACTTATTTCCCATCTGCCCCTCTGCTCCTCCTCAGACGGTCCCTGCAACAGTTCGAGAAAGAGGCTGCAGCTGTGCCGTCTCCATCCATCCACCCACTCACTCCATCGTGGGGTTTGCATTGTCTAAAACGTGTGAGGACGGTTTTTATTCTGTTTTTGGAGATACCCCCGTTTAACACTGGAAAAATGAACGGGTAACTGAAACCACTTTGAGGAGGATTATTAAACATCTCATAATGGATCAATTTAATGGGCCTTTTCACCAGGGATCCCTCACTAAGTCAGTATACCACGGAGCAAAACCTGAATTTCTATAGAGGTCATAACAACAACAATCCATTCCGGTAAACCCTCATTTTATGAAGCGATAACATTTTGAATCTGCCCGTGTCGAGTATCATTAAACACATTTCATCGGTGTTTAACCCAAGGTTGAGGATGTTTGGTGCGTTCTAGGCGTAGCTACCGTTTGGACCAAACTCCCTTTCAAAATAAACTCACCCACGCCGCAATTACACCCGACTTCTTAGGACAGAGATCTAATCAGCGAGGGAGTCAGACGTCATCTGATAACATTCGGCGCACCCCACTGCAGCCCTTCACCCCCACTTTCTCTACGACGGGCTGGGCAGCAGCTGCAGGAAAGTGAGAGATTTCTGGAGGATTCTAGGATGCCTAAAATGTTAATTTGTCCTTTTTAACGGTTCACCGTCCCTGCTTTAAACATGTTCGGAACATTTACATTTCAGTTCAATCTTTGATTACGCTGTGATTGAAGCAATTTTTTTGAAATCATAGAAAAGCCTTAATGAGAGTGAAATCAGTGACTCCGATTACGTTTCCTCCAAGTCACAGCAAAGTAAACGTCTTAGCAGTACAACTGTCTTACTTGTAGAACTACAGATGTCTTGTTGGAAATGACTGAATCCTATGAATTCATGTGTTTGGGATTAATCACATGAATCGTTTTTCACCCACACAATCCATGCAGCCATCTGCCCGTGTCTTTGTTTTCCTTCAGAAGTGTATTTTCATCACTGGAAACAAGTCTTGTTAGACAAAATCGATTGTGTTTCAGCACAGGCGTCATTATTCAAAAAAGTCACCATTTCAGTTCCTTTATTTGTTTGTCGCAGTGCAAAAGGGAATGCTTTACAAATCCAAACATAAAAAAAAAAAAAATGAAAAACCAAAAGAAATCAACTGTTATCGGTCAGAAAACTGTTCTCGGTGAAATAGGACAAGATGTCGCCGGGCCGTACGTCCAAATCTCTGAATCTCATCGTGCTGTGAGGGAATCTCTCTTCTCCTGTTTTCATCTGTGGATGTAAAGAAACAAGAGGCTCAGGATTTACGAGAGGATCTGGGAGCGATACGGGAATGAAACAACAACGCCTGAACGGGTTTACGCCGCTCCACACCTTGTGAGATATTGTCACGGTTCGTGCGGTGAAATCCGCTTTAACCGATGAAGTTCATCACGACGAGATGGAGGATGGTGTGAGCGAACAGGAAGTCAGCGAAGGCTCTCTCTGGGGAGATGGAGAGGAACTCTCCTTTGTTCTGTGGGTTGATCTGGATGCGAAGACACACTGAGGGGAGCACAGACGTTAGGTGGTGTTAGCTTTGGACAGCTTCTTACAACATACACAGTAAATGATATGAGTTTTCAATACTGATTAAAACGCTGAATATCTTTGATGACAGACTTTGACATTAGATATGTTCATTCATTACAATACACCATACACTCATTGTAATATAGCTTTTACTGTATGCCTGGCTTTAGAGGGAAACATTATATTTTTGTTAATTCCCTATTTTTATAGCACAATATATAGACTTCGTCAGAGCTGGAAAACTTGAATCAAGGACATCAAACTCTGGTTCTGAAACTCTAAACACTTTGTTTTTATTGGATTCCTTTACTACCATAATTTGTTGACTCCAAAATGGAACATAAATTCATGCAGGCGGGCACCAGGTACAAGGCTAGTGCGCCCTTTTGCTATGAGGCCAAATCAGGTCTGATGCAGCTGACCAATCAGAACGCAGCAATCCTTAAAGAGACAGTCCCATAAAACGACGCATTTTCAATCTGCCCCCATTTACATTTTACGTTAAAATGCATTCTGCATCACCCACCCGTATTATCCTGACAATGAAGTCACATCATGTGGCGATACAATGTAAATGCTCCCAGAATGCTTTGCGTTTGGAATATTATCCTATGTATTTATATATATATATATGTACGAACACACAAAAACCATCCACTAAGCCAGAAGTCCGCTTAATAAGACATCGCTCATAATATCACCATGTATAAGGTGTATAGAGTGTATATATTCTGTGTGTATAGTTTGATGATTGATTTTGATGATGCAGACCGCACTCATATACCATGAATACACGTTAATGCACAGTGTCAACAAAACCCCAATGTGCACAATGCTGCTGCAGTA
Source organism: Brotula barbata (assembly GCA_900303265.1). Taxonomy (NCBI): domain Eukaryota; kingdom Metazoa; phylum Chordata; class Actinopteri; order Ophidiiformes; family Ophidiidae; genus Brotula; species Brotula barbata. The sequence continues at coordinate 3,805 of OMNV01012767.1, forward strand.
GAGGAGAACGGAGTGGATCAATGTGATTTAGAAATGTTGACTAAAACATTTCAAATAGATCCAAAATAACAACATTTTATACATCTATATAACATACCCCTCTTACATAAAACCATCTACTGTCTATCTGAACTTCTGTAGCATTTAAGCAACATGTCAAGCAGTTGTTCCATGCTTTAACCAACAACCATATCGTTTACTGGGTCCAACATTCCTCACGTTTCCTCACTAATCTTCGGTGAGAATGACAATTAAAGTGGTTTTAGAGCGAATAAAGTTTACCTGCGAGGATAAAGGAGCCCACACATGAGATGAAGCCGGACAAGAAGCTGTTGAAGGGGAAGGTTCCGACCAGGAGGCAGTAAAGGAACTGCAGGGCTCCGGTCAGCAAAATATACAACAAATACGCGTCCACAACCTTCAGTTTGGTGGGTGTAGTGCCGCTGTATTCCTCCAGGAACCGAGAAATAACCGATACGACGGAATTCGACATGTTTCTGTGGTGTAATTTACACTAAATACAGCAAGAGGATCCTCTTCCGCGGTACAATGAATGACGTGTCCACAGCAAGCGGAAGAGCGCGTGTGTTACAAAGAATTATGTCCGGTCAACCCCGGAAAGGAAAACCAGAAACGGTGATTATATCAGCGACACTCTCTACTGTTCAGCAGAGAGTAGTTAAAATGAAGATGGGTCACTCTGTCGGTATTTACGGAGACTCGTACATGTGTAGTAGATCTCTCCAGCGGCTGAATTTGTGAAATTCGTAGTTGTAATTGCAAAACTCAAAATCTTGAACAAAAATTTATTTTTATTAAAAGTTGGTCAAATGATTGCAGTGTGGTGTTTACGATAATTATTCACAAACTATAACTCACTTGTTACACCACCCGAAAAGATGAATTTGTCCATATGACGTTGACATCAGATTATGAGTTCGGGAGACGAGAGAACTATTTTGTTTACGTTAAAATTACATATTGTAACTTCTATACCAAGTAGATACAAGATAATGGGTTTGGAAACGGACTTTACTGTATATTTGTACACGGAATCAGGCTGATGATTTGTGTGTGTGTAGTACGGGTGCCTCTTCGTAATAGACGATCCTCGCAGTGATCAGCTGGTCTTGGAATGTACGAGTTACAAACATTGAAGAGTGGGTAGTTAGGTTTTTATCAGCGAGGACAAAGAGTCGACCCGGTGATTAAAAGACCCTTTGTGGCTGAATAAAGTCACCAGAGTGTGAGATCCCATGGACCCTGCGACAACAAATACAGCGCTGGAGACGGACTGCGAGACACAGTGAGTCAAAACTACTGGAATCTCATTTAGACACACGATCTGCTGCTTATATCACACTTTGTTATGGAGCTTTGGAACAGTAGAATTATTTAAAGATCTCAGGGATCATAAAAATACTCCGTGTGCCACATGTAGTGATACCAACGGACACTACATTAAGCTAACTTAGAGCTAATTTGGCCTGTGTACTTTAATTTTCAAGAGCAGATGTTGTGAATTGTGAGAACATCTGTCTTCAGATCATTGAAAGCCTTCTCACATATGTTATCTGATAATAAATCGTTGTACCGAATCACGGAAATCAATGTTTTCACCTCTTAAATATGACGAGTAAATGACGTAAATAACTCTGGAAAAACCCCCAAAACATTTACAGTTAAACACTTAAACAGCTAAATGAACACGTAAATGGATTTAACTGAATTTAGAACGAAGTCGCTCGTTTGGTTTGAATAAGTACATTTACACACATTTGCTAACTTTATTTTACAAAGTTTTCATTCCACGCTGTATCATGAGTGGACATTTTTCAGCTGGAATGGAGGAGATTCCTGGGCAGGGCTGGTTACAGTGACAAAGCAATAAATGTGAAGTTAATGGTCGCTCCTTCAAGCTGTGGACAGAAGGGCCCCTCTGAGGCCTTAGGGCCCGGGGCCTGTACAAAGTGGGACCCCCTTCAGACAACATGACCCAACAGGTCTGATCAGCTCTCATACCTTCTGTTGGAGTGCCAGGCGGAGGCAGAAACGTCACTCTGTTTTTTTTTCCCGTCTCCAGTCTGATAAGATCAACGATAACATCAACAGTAAATCCACCACGCTGGTTATTTTTAACAGGATTAGTCGATGTTGGCATAATAACCCTGTGTTGTAAATGTAATGAGTTTTTGAAAGTTTACGCCTGTTTATTACTAATACGACGTCAAAGTAACCCAGTTTATTGTGAACCAATGTGCCATGGGTGTGTGTGTTTGTGTGTGTGTGTATGATATGCATAACCCTGTCCTGGAAACGTGACACTGTCTGTAGAGGCCTGCTGCATGCAAATATTTATCTGCGGTGTGTGTTTTATCTTGTATCCATGCTGGAAGCCTTTTTTTATTGTCTATTTGTCCATTGAGTACATCACAAAGGAAAAGACGTTGTTTTATAATTAGTTTACTGTGTGTATAAGGCAGATATGCAGAACGCGAATACACAGATTATAATACGGTGTGCTGCTGATTCTTACACTGTATATACCGATGGCTATAGGAAGAGAAGAGTCCCCTAAAGAGAACTATCAAAGAGGACCGTAAAACCCTGAGTGCTCAGACCTTTTTGTTTATAAAGATGTCTCTCCAGACTTATGACAGTGTTTTTAGCTTCGTTCAGGGCCTCCAACCAGGAGCTTTTGTCCCCTCCGATACTTTCCGGCCCTAACTGTAAAATGATCACATGACTAGTTGGGCCGGTTGAGCGATATGCGGATCAGTTCAGGGGATCAGTCGGGGGAAGGTTTCAGAAGTGGGGGAAAGACAAAAGGCACGCCCTGAAGACGCCTCGGCGTCCAGCTGTGTTGAAGAAGGAGGAGGAGGAGGAGGAGGAGGAGGAGGTCTTTCAACCAAAAGGACCAGATTGTTTTTTAGCTGCAGACCTCCAAAGCCATGGAAGGACACACATCGGTAACGATTTCATTGAGATAATCAAATGTCAGCTGATATTCTGTGCTTTTTCTTTGTCTGTCTCTCCGTCTCTTCCTGTTAGATCGAGTTCCCTGTGGAGTTGGTGGCCGTCCTGGTGTCCAACCTCCATGTCTATTTTAAAGAAAACAGAGGCCAAAATTCTTAACTGTAAGAATTTAATTTAAAGTTTTTATTTATTTTTTATTTCAAATGAAATAATATCAGGAGGTTCTTTTGTTCCTCATATTTATGAAGGGATGTGTAGCACTGGTCTGTCTTCAGAGCCTCAGTCAGTCCTCTTTGTCTGGTCACGGCAGGTATTCAGAATGACCTGTGGTCCAGGTTTGTGACCCTCCCCAACAAAGACCGGATATGGACCCTGTCCATCACCAGCAGGCTTTTCCGTAGACCATCAGAACAAGGTAGTGGCTGCCATCCCCTTTGTCTTTATGTATTCTCTACGGTCAGACAACAGTTAATCCCTAATCTCCAAATACTCCTCTCACTCATCCAGCCCGTAAGACTCCCCTGGTAATGGTCCATGGCTTCGGAGGAGGGGTAGGCCTGTGGGTGAGGAACCTGGACGCCTTGAGCCAAACGCGGAGAGTGTACGCCTTCGACCTGCTGGGCTTCGGTCGGAGCTCCAGGCCTCACTTCCCCTCGGATGCGGCCCAAGCGGAGGATCAGTTTGTCCGTTCCATCGAGCAGTGGAGAGAGTCTGTGGGCCTGGAGAACATGATCCTGCTGGGACACAGTCTGGGCGGGTACCTGGCCACCTCTTACGCCATCCAGTACCCTTCGAGGTAATTCTCACACGCAGATTATGTTTGAATGATGATTTAAAAGGTGCTGAGAGGAGAAGACAGTCGAGGTTTATTTTGAAAAAAAAAAAAAAACCTCTATACACGAGCAAGACTGAGGGTGAGAGAGGGGGCGGAGCAAGACTGAGGGTGAGAGAGGGGGCGGAGCAAGACTGAGGGTGAGCGAGGGGGCGGAGCAAGACTGAGGGTGAGAGAGGGGGCGGAGCAAGACTGAGGGTGAGAGAGGGGGCGGAGCAAGACTGAGGGTGAGAGAGGGGGCGGAGAAAGACTGAGGATGAGAGAGGGGGTGGAGCAAGACTGAGGGTGAGAGAGGGGGCGGAGCAAGTCCTCGGTCGTTGGCCCAGCAGCTCGGATTGGGAGACATTGAGGACAGAATCTGAGGAGGCCAGCGTGAACCTCATCTGACCCATCACAGATGAAAAGAGACGGGTGCTGGCGTCACATCACTTCATGTTACAGGAGTGACATTTAGCTGTCTGCTCCAGGGGCCAAGCAGTGATGAGGACAGAGCGAGCCGTGGATCTGACCGCTCTAAATGGGAAGATAAAGGGGGAACATCTCAAAATGTTTCTATGGGCAGAAGTGGAACTAAGAAGTAAACTAAAGGAGGGAAAGGAGCAGACAGAGACTTCTCTGTAGCTTAAACATCAGGACCCGTTAGTCCAAACTCAGTAAACAGACCTAAATGTACACCAAGTAACCAAATAACCAACAGGCGTATATGCAGATACCCTAACGTTCCCTGTACAGAACCACGTGCCCATTTGAACCCTTTTCGTCGCTCTCATCGTGCCATTTAAATCCTGTCGTACTTGTCCGTCCTCCTGCAGAGTGTCCCACCTCATCCTGGTAGATCCGTGGGGCTTCCCGGAGCCTCCCAAGGAACAGGCCCAGATAGAGGCGGGTCAAGGTCAGCGCACCGACGTGATGAAGCGGCCGCCACCCCCGCGCTGGGTGAAGATGATTGCGTCGGTGATCTTCCTCTTCAACCCGCTGGCTGTCATTAGAGCTGCCGGTCCTTGGGGTGAGAGTCAATAACGGTACAGTTTGTGACTTTTTATCTTATTTACACGACCTCTTATGAAACCATGTATCTCATTCAGGTCCAGGTTTGGTGAACAGACTGCGCCCGGATTTCAAGAGGAAATTTGAGGATCTGTTCGAGGACGACACGATGACCCAGTACATCTACCACTGTAACGCTCAGACACCGAGGTACGGAAAACCAAACATCAATCATCAGCTAACGTTACAAATAAAACACAAAGACGCAGAGAGCTGTCGGGACAATCACACCTTCCCTAAGAATCGGATCATTTTATTAGAAAGTCTTACATTTGGTAGAATGTCGTGACTTCAGCAAAGCAAAAACTAATTTATTTGTTTGGCCCTGAACCCCAAAACACAGAAGCAGAGTTCTGCCCGTTTTTATTATGGGTGTTTCATCCGTTATTTGCAAAACATTTTCTATAATTGGCGTTCAGTTTTATTAAAAATCACTCTGGGTTATTGTTTGTAATCACATTGGAACAGAATTCTCCTCCGGCTTTGTTTATTGCCTTATTGTGAATGTTTCATTTCCCCATAATGGGCGTATGATTTGATCTCTATCACTTGAGGCTCAGCGGTCCTCTGTTCCCTTTTTAGACTCTTGGAGGGATATTCGTTACAAGCATTCATATTCGAAGTTACGATTAAGATCCTGCATTGTGTCTGGAGTTAATTGGTGAAAATGTTTAAGCGGCTGCTTCAGTGTAAAGATGACATTTTCAAACACTCTTTAACACTCTGAGCAGCACGGGGAGGAGCTGTGAAACAAACATGAATGATCTGAACCATCTCATGAAGAATGTGGTGAAGTCCAGATCGTTGGAATGATCAGCTGGGTTTAAGATCCACACATTCTAATCAATGGAAAAACTTTCATTCATTCGTTCATCCGTTCAAGAAAAGGGAAAATGTTCATAGATGTGCATGAAATGAGTGAGTCAACAACAGGAACACGTCTGTGTGGGCCTTTCTTCACCATATATATTGTGAATTAACATAATTTCAAACTAATATATGTTATGTACACATTAGAACGTCTTAGTTACTCCAATAGTAAATTCATTTTGTTCTAAGAGGGATCAGATCAGCTGAAATGCTGCTCGCTGGTCCAACCCCCTAAGAATAAATATACGTTTTCATCTATTTCTATATCGATGACTCAGTATTCATAGACCTCTCATATCTCTCCTCCACCACCCATCAGTTTACAGAAAGAGTGACATCATTGTCATTATTTCTGTTGATGAGAGAAATAAGTGGCTCATAAAGTTAGAGGTCTTAATTTCAATATTTGTGTCACCGTAGACACTTTAATCTTTCTCACGTTTGCACGTATCACCGAGTCTAATCCTAACACTTCCTCTTCCTCCTCACCTCTTGTCAGCGGTGAGGTGGGCTTCCGGGCCATGACAGAGTCTCTAGGATGGGCTAAGAGGCCGATGCTGAACCGCATCCACCAGCTGCCGCCCTCCATGCCGGTCACCATGCTGTACGGAGCCAGGTCGTGGGTAGACAGCTCCTCCGGGGACAGCATGCTCCGGATAAGGGGCCCGGCCAACACCAAAGTTATGGTAAGAACAGATCGATTCTCTCGGATTCTGAGGGGTCTTGCTCACTCGTTATTGCACCGTGGCTGTTGCTGACGAGGTGTGAACGTTAGGAAGGGCTTAGTTTCTCTCGCACCCACTTTCTCTCCTAAACTGTACTCCAAGGAAGTGAAACTGAAAGTGTTTCCTATTATACCCGTTTATTAAAATCACACAGAATGAATGCAGAATTGTCCCCTCCCCCCTCCTGAAGCAGAAGTTTGTGCCGTTTCCTTTGATTATATGATTTCAAGGAGACACACACACACACACACACACACACACTCACACCTACATCAGCGCTGTTTTTCATTCCACCTTTCGTGGGAATTTGGTAACGTTATAAACACCTTTTCCTCTCCGACCGGGTCTTCAGAGTCCTTTGAGAGACTTTGAACCAGGATATCCTTCCTGGCTTTGGATTTCACAGAAGCCATTGTATTCTGCAAGAAACAAAACGAATTCTAATTACAGCTTGTTTTCTGTTTGTTTGTTTTTTTGACCCTCAGCTAATAAAGGAAGCCTCACACCATGTGTACGCCGATCAACCAGAGGAGTTCAACAGAGCCGTCGTAAACATATGCAATTCTGTAAACTGAGGACGAGTGTGTGCTGTGTACAAAATGTATACAATGTATACACAGTTATGAATGTAGTTTCAACCATGCATGTGTTGGTTGACTGGTTGTGGTTTGTATCGAGGATTATCCGCTGAAGACAACACGCACATTTTCACAAATTTGTTTGCAGACCAGCTGTTTCTGTCGCCATAGCTACGGGTTAATTATAGTCAGTTCTGTTATTATTTGATCAGAGTGTCATTTTATTTATGTCATGGTCCTGTCATTGTAATGTACGGCATTATAACACATGACTTTTTGTTTTATGCGATCATGTGATACAGGAGATTTCTTTAAGTGCTCATTTGAACAGATAAATGAATGTATTGTTAAGTTTTTACGCACATTTGCTGAACTACATCGTAGTTTGCTTACCGTTTTTAATTTGTATGTTCGCATTTGTTCAGTAACAACATCATGTGTTGTGAATTTTATACCTTGAAATCAATAAAACATCTACCTCCCCATGTAGCTGTGATGCATTTTCTGATATTGGCCAGTAGAGGGCAGTAAAACGTGACATATACTCGGAAGTTGTCCCTCAGTCGTTGGTTTGTGTGATGTGATCTACTTCAAAGTACTTAATTCCTCTTCATCACCATCATATTTGTACATTGTGCTCATACTTAACTTACATCAGTCACAACGGAGAATAATTTACAGTATGCAACAAATAAATCGCAGAAGAACTCCACAATATAATTAATATAATGACACAGGTATCTATTTCCATAACCCTGTGTTTACTGTAACGTTGCACAGAGGATGTTAGATTCCAAGTCCTTTTTATTGGTGACTTGCGTCATGCAGAATCCTAAATAAATAATTTCACAGCAAACTGTCATGATGCACGTGCTGTATTATTAGATTTAGATTCATTTAATTTGAGATAAATGTAAAAATGGGCTATGATACGGATATGGAAGAAAAAGTACACAGGAAAACTATTCACTCACGTACAAATGATCTTTCAGACATGAGTACTGACAGAACGTGGTACTATAAGCACTGAATGTACGACAGTCTGAAAAAGTTATGCAACGGAGAAGTATAGAAGAAAGAACGATGGTCTATTTATTGAGTTTGTCATAGACTCCTTATTTAACATCTTAATTATAAAGTAACTATAAGTATAGGAACTACTAATATAGTGGAATAAAGTTCTGATGGAACTATCCAGATGTTAAGTAATACTTAACCTGGCTGTTTTTGGTCTCATGTTCTCCTGCTGTGATTGTATTGTGGAACTTCCTGAGTGATCATTTTCCTATTAGCAGCAATGCACTTAAATATGGAAAATGTGTGAGTTTGTTCTCCATAAATGCTCATTGAAGCTAAATATTTACTCTACACAAATCAACATCAATAACCTGAAGACTTGGAAGACTTGGACCTGGAATTCCAAAAGATCAATCTGGGAGATTTTAGCTCAACAAGGTCAGATAAGGTCACGGCATTCAATAGATTAAAAAAAAACAAAAAACAAAAACAAAATGCAATAAAGTTTGTTGCCTCAGGAACTAGACAATAATTAATGAAAAGGAAAATATTTTATTCAATGCAGTGCAATATTTATCATCTCTTTAGATAGACAGACAGACAGACAGACAGACAGACAGACAGACAGATAGACAGATAGACAGACAGATAGATAGATAGATAGATAGATAGATAGATAGATAGATAGATAGATAGATAGATAGATAGATAGATAGATAGAGAGATAGATAGATACTTTATTAATTCCAGAGGAAATAACATCACAGTTCTCAGATTTCTCTCTCTCTCACTCTCTCACCCTCTCTCTCTGTCTCTCTCTCTCTCACACTCTCTCTCTGTCTCTCTCTCTCTCTCCTCTCTCTCTCTCTCTCTCTCTCTCCCTCTCTCTCCGATGATTAAACTGTTTCCATTGAGTAATTCAACACTGACACTCCCAGTTGTTAAAATAGGAGGTGCGGTTTCCTCTCCCGCAGTAATGATAACTCAGTCCATATCTTTGCCATCTTACATAATGAATTCCCAAAATTTATAATGAATTTATCCAAATACACAGTATTTACTAGACATACTTTTACTTCACTTGTGTGTGTCTAATAACTGATATCAGTAAAAAGAAGTAAATCTGGTCACAATACTTCACAGGATCTGATTTTTAACCTTTTATCAGGCCTTTTTTTATATTCAGGGCAAGAAAATTACACAGATTGGACTTAAATGACAATTAGATGCAGCGTGGACCTCCACACCACACACACACACACACACACACACTGCTGTCCATTACCAATCTGGAATGATTTTAGTGTATCTTTTATTATCAATACAACACAGGCAATACAAAACCTTCCAGGTAGATAAATAGAATATTAAAAATGTTATTCAAATATTTTCCTTCACATTGTTCTCTGAGTGCTGTAAAGCTGATGCTGTCTCCGATTCCCCACTGTTGGCTTCGATTCACAGCAGCGATGAAAAAAAAAAAGGACACGTTCCATCGTGCAGAAGCTATGAAACACACTTCAAACACTGTGTTACTGTTCTGACATCACAGAAAACACACACACACACACACACACACACACACAAAGGCAACCTCTGTTCCACAGTCTGAATACTGCAGAAAGAAACAACTGTAGTGGTTCTGTTTGTTCGTAAAATAAAAGTAGTTTGACGGCGTTGTGATGTTCGCTCGTGTTAATATTTCGTCTTTAAATAAATCCTTTTTTTTTTAAAGATGTGTAGAATAAACATCAGGAAATGATCAGGCACCTTCACGCCACTGTGGCGATAATCCAAGTGGTTTTTTTGCTGCATCCAATCGTAACTTCATTTTGCAGCACAAACACCTGTAAAGTTTACGTGCATGCAGTTAAATGTCAGCACGAAGTAGAATAAAGTCAATCTATAGTTTTCCATTGAAACAATAACACTGATATGGCTACAGTTGGACGCGTTCGACGAAAACTTTACAATATCACAATTACATTTTTTAGTACAAATGATATAAAATACTTCCACGTATAGGGAAACAGACACAGGAAGTGAAAGCTGGAGTTTTCCGACGGACAGGAAGCGATCTCGCCACGCTCTCTCTCCTCATTTCTCCAGAACGACGATGTCGGCCACTCCGTGCACTTGCGTCAGCTGTTTGCAGTCCAGCGATGCCACCAGCTTCCTGCGTCCGGGCTGGGTGGGGATGAAATGTTCGGTCACCGTCACCGTGGAATGACCGCTGACGTCGCTGAAGGGGGACGGAGAAGAAGAGCGAGATGTTACCGGGAGCGACGGAAACGGGACGCGGGGTACGGAGAAGATCTCTTATGGTCTTACCCCACGACCACCTCGTGGCCCTTCTGCAGACCCAGACCCTCCACTCTGAACACCACGTCCTTCAGGGTCCGTGGGAGGGGGTTGGTGAAGATGATCTTGGCTGCCATCTCCTTACCGACCACAGCGTCTCCCACAGGCTGCCAGACACAAACGCAGATTATAATCCACGCCGGGTACAACGTGGTTTTGGGGAAAAAAGAAAGTAACCCACCTGGACGGAGAGGTCGGGCGTCCGCAGCCTGAAGGTGGTCTGGTTGGCTAAGACTTGCTGGGTCTCGCTGACCCTCCCGGCCAGGGTCAGCATCAGGGCCGCCTGGTCCACCAGCTGGTCCTGGTACTGGTGGTAGGGCAGCACCCATTCGATTGTCTTCTCTGTGTGGACAGATACCAAAGACCAGCTGAACCACATAGATCCACGTTACACTCAGACATACTTCAAGGCTGATGGGTACAAAGTAACAGTTTGTTCGTTCAATAGTTTGTCTCTCCTGCAGTTATGCATAAAAGTGTCCTCCGCCTGGATGATCTATGACGCGTGAAGATGGTCTGGATGATCTGGAGGCCCTTTAACTCCTCTCAGCTCGTCCACAAGAGTCTGGATGTGGATTGTGAGTATGTCAGCTTTTCTCATTCGGAGACTACATGTTGTCTCCTGATGATACATTATAGATAAGAAAAAAAGATAGAACTTGGGCGTGTTTTCCACCAGACCAGTTCCAAGACACACACTGTACCTTCGCTTGACTACTTTCTGCAAAGAGCGGAAGATTTGTGACAGTTTATCAGAGCTCCTGGTCCTCGTGTCCTCGCGTCCTCGTGCTGTTCTTGGTAAACGCTCTGTTGCTTTCTAGTCTGGGCGCAACGTCTTTTTTCTGATGAACTACCGTCGTGCCCCGTATGACCTCTGACCTTTGTCTGTTAATTTACAGTTTGGTGAATTCACTTTCTATTGACTTGCCACAAAATCCATCTAAAGTGAGTGTAAAACCCTTTTTTTTGTGATATTTGAGGATTTCTTTGAAAACCAGAGACTTTAAAGTGAGTAAAAATGTCAATCTTTAAACAGATATAAGCCGAGTGTAGAACCTCCTACTACTCCTCATCACACGTGGATTCATATCACTGAAGCTCTCCCCGTTCATTTCAACGGCGGCTGACCTTCGTTGGGCAGGAGCTCCACGGGCAGCTGCTCCTTCTTGATGGTTCCCTTCATCACGCCCGTGTAGTACATGACCGCCACCTGGCTGTGCAGCGTCGTCCGTCGGGGGTGCGAACTCTGATTCTTCACCAGAATGCGCAGCTTCGCGTCGGCCCCCAACCTCGGCCCCTCGCCGTCCATCTTCACCTCCACGCTCACGTCCTCCGCCATGGGACTGGAGTAGACATCTGGCTTGCTGCCGTGGCGACTGGCCGTCTCCACCGCGATCCTCTCCTCCTCCGTACCTGGCGGGGGAGAGGACGGAGGAAACGTTGATTTATGAAGAGCGGGTAAGCACATAAGTCGGTGCAAACGTGGTGCAGAGCGGTGAATGAATGAGTGATTGCATATTTGGATTAAGCGATAGAGTTATGAAAATAGAAGCGGTGCCAGCACCTTCCAGATGTTTGTACAGGTGTGTGATGTCATCCCGCTCCTCGGAGCCCACGGCTTTGGTGCTGATGAAATGGCCGACGGCTTTCTTCTCGCTGTGAATCTGACTGAAGGTTCCGTCCAGGCTCCTCTGCCAGTAGATCTTATCGCTGTTGACCTGAGAGGACACACGTTTGCATCTCATACCACCGAACAGGACTCAGGCCTCTGTCAGACCGTGGCGCTCCGAGCTCTCACCTCAGCAAAGACGAAGGGCGTGTCGTGTTTGTGGTAGACCTGGCCCGAGCGGATGGCGTTCACCGAGGCGGGGCCGCAGCAGAAGGTGCCCTGGCTCGTCTCCTGGGGGGTGGAGTCCACGGCCTGCCAGCCTCCATTACCGGCGGGCAGGTCCGGTCTCGCCATCCAGCAGTCGTTCCACACGTGGAAGTTCCTAGATGTTATTGGGATCAGGTGTTGGTTGAAGAGGGTCCATGTTTCATAAAACGACACGTAAGACGCAACGTTGACGATTAGTTTCATTATTGAGCTTTACTGAATATGTGTTGCGTTACGTTAATTACGTAATAGAAAATAAAAAAATCATTCATTTTTGTACAGTAAGTTCGGCTGAAGTGATTTTTATAGATACATAAAAAGTCCATTTTTGTGTCAGTCAAGTCTTTCCTCATAAAGTTTGATTTTGTTTGGACCTCGGTCCTTTCCACATCCTTCCCAGAAGGGGGCGTCGCCGGGCTCACCCCGTCATAAGGAGGGACTTAAGGCTTTGCTACCAAACCCCAAAAAGTGGATCAAATGAATGTAAAAGAATCATAACATCCAACGGGAAGCTGTCAAACTTACAAAACGCTGCCCCCTTGTGGTGGCCGCTCTGTTTGCTGATCGTCATGTGATACATCTGGAAACTCATCACCTGCTTATCTACTGGGTTCATCAACAGAAAACAAAAAGAGGCCTGGAGCCGCTTGGACACGCGACGTCCTCATGTCTCACTCTGAAGATGAAGATTTAAAGCTGCAGTTTTGGGTTTGATTGCATTAAAACGCACCCAGAGATAACAGGAGTGTGTGTGTGGGTCACGGTGTGTGGATGCTTGGAGTGTATGATAGAAAGTATGACAGCCCTCCGCTGAGTTCGTTATCCGGAGACAGTTGGGTGAGCAGGTCTATATATACTCGGTGCATTCCTACGTATGGATTTAGCAGCAGGTAACTCTCTCTCTCTCTCTCTCTCCTCGTGTGTCCTCGCCCACACACACACACACACACACAGGCAGACAGCTTACCACACAGAGTCTTTGTTGAGGAAGTCGATGGGCTCCATATTCTCATCAAAATAGACATCAGTGGTGAGGGAGACGTCGGTGTCGTGAGCTGACTGGAAGTTGGTCACACTGCGGGCCGGTATGCCCAGACACCTGAGCACTGGACGGAGACGGAGACGGAGACGGAGAGGGAGAGGGACGTCAGACACGGTGACATGAACCGTTACCATCCTGAGAGCGAGTGACACGCCTATCTCTATCTGTCATGACATGAGGAGGGATGCCATGTGCGGGGGGTGGAGTCATGTGCTGAGGTCGGCTATCTATCATGTGAGCATCCTCACATACACGCCGGATGAATGAGGCGCTCTGTTACTGAGCACTGATCGGCAGGAGGCCAAGACAGGAAGTCATCGTTAGGCAACAGAACGGATTTAAACACCTGATTTAGCTCGTCAGGAGGGATGGAAAATATGCTGAGAACCGCTGATCTAGGTTTTCACTCTAACCTGTGGTGGTGACCCCGGAGAAGACCCAACACTGTCCGTAGCAAACGGGCACGCCATTGGAGGAGTGGTACGCCCTGAGGATGTCCACGCTGCTGCTCCAGGCTGCAGGTGAGACGCCGTCCGAGTAATCTCCGGACCAGTTTCCAACCAGCACCCCGAAGTCATCCTGAGCGTTGATCTGGAAATAAGACGGTGACATCATCCATCACCACCGACCACGGTCAGGAATAGAAACAGGTTCCATGGAGTCTCCCATGATGCTGTCAGCCCGACCCGTGCAGCCTTAACGTTCATATTCACAGCACGGCGTGAGAAACGACACAGCGGCGACGCTGTCTTCCTCACTCAGTGACTGCTGTAATTAGACCTTTAGAGGTGGGCGTGGTCTTACCATGGCAGAGAGGACCCGGACCACGTTGATGGGGTCTCCTCGTCCAGCTGGAGAGATGTTGCTCTTCTCCAGAATAAACAGACAGGCGTCCAGGACGCCCTCGTGAAACTGCAGAGGAGAAAACAAAGCTATGGATGAGGACGAAACAAGTTCAGTTAGAGATTCAAAAGGATGCTTCACTATCATATGTACATTTAATGCAGAATGGAAACTTGGGCTGCTTTATAAATAAAATAAAATATTATGATTTACAGTGTCTGTCAGCCTCCAGGCTACATTTGACACAATATGCAGCTCTAAGTTACAGATTGGAGGATCCACCAGTGATAATGGTCTTAATTTAACTTAATACTGGGGTAAAATAAGTACAGTCCCTGGACAGTCAGGGACAGGGACAGGGACAGGGACAGGGACAGGGACAGGGATCTCTCTTTGAAAGATGTTATATAAATTATATAAATAATAATACTAATACTAGTTATTAGTATAATAATAATAATTATTATATAATAAAATACTACTACTAATAATATTATTAATAATAATAACAAGTATGATATAATATAATAAAATGATTT
>OMNV01012769.1:0-30440 GCA_900303265.1 Brotula barbata
TAAAGTTTCAGTGCTTAGGAGGTCGATGTTAAGTTGTGGAGGTCAGTGGAGGGGTTAATTAGGAGCAGAGCTTTTGTTTACAGGGGTTGAGGAGATGTTGAGGGGATTCTCTTCATATCCTCAGTGTGTTCCTCCAGTCTCCATGAATGTGTCATCCACCCACTTTCTGCTTCCCTCCACCTCTCTAATTGTTCTGTCGCTGAAAGGAGATGTAGCTGAATTAACTTAATTGTCACCATTAGGACACCCCCCCGGCTCCCCTTATCCACCCACCACCCCCCACAGACACACACAGTCATCGAGGGTATGGAGAGAGAGAGAGACGAACAGTGTTTCCTTGAGTGTGTGTTTCTCTTGTGTCTTCTGTGTAGTAACAACAATGTCTTTTCAGGGTGGAAGAGCCCTGGCCGTGACCATCACTCCCAGAGAAAGTGATGTGTGTGTTGTTGTGCGTGCTGTTTTGTGTTCATTACCCAGGGGGTTTCATTTTCCTGCGTCCTCTCTAAAAGTGTAAACTGATGACCAAACGGACGTCATACCTCCACCAAGACCGAATAGTCCTCTACGTCAAACTAGATGCGTAAAAAACCCCCAACATAGTTCATAAAATGATTGTGATGCGACAGTCCTCTGATACGGCGTCATAAATGTGATGCAAACCAAAATTGGGTCTGGACTGAATCTGGGAGTCCTAATTAGGATGTTGCTGGATGAGGACAAAACTGAAGTCATTGTCTTTTGGTCTGTTGTGTGCCTCTGATGATCTTGGCAGACAGATAGGCCCTCTCACCTTGCACCAACCAACCATGTGCAACTTATTTTATTGCTCTATTGATTTTATTGCTTGTCTCTCCTTGCATTTTTTTCTCATCCTTATCCTTGTAAAGCACGCTGGAGCAAAGCATGCATGATGTTTTACATTAACATTACTATCTTGCTACAATGCTACTTTGTCATTACAGAATGAAAAAATACTCTCTATTGTCATCTGGATAAGTCCCGCAACATTTCTGCTAAATCAGCCTGTTATTCTTAGAGACATCCCGCTGACAGACAATCAAACAGACTCAGATGCAAATGTAACCATCCTTCTGCCGCTGCACCAAATTAATTACTTAAGCTTTTCATTTGAGTAAAACATAAAAAAAAAACTAAAAAACACATAAAGTGCATTTCACATCACGTCTTCTTTAAGCACAGACAAACACACACCAAATGCACCGCAGAGACGGCCTGCCATTTCCAAATCATGTCTAAATGCAACCAAAATGTGATAACGTTGATTGAATCTGATCCTCTTTTAGCCTGATGTTGGCAGGCTGTACAGGCCTCATGCTAATCCAAGGTAATAGAATGGAGCGCTGACTTTCTGGATATTGCAGGAAAAGTGATTACAATAACCGTTGACCACTTAGAGAAACATACGCTTTCAGCTTTGGGTGATATTAGCGATGAAAGCAGCTTACTGGCAGGACCCCAGAGGTGATGAGATTCGTTTGATAGCGGTTGGGTTTACGCGTGGTACTTTGATGACAAACTGAAGAGTTCTTATCTACAGTGTTATTGTATAATTATCGAATATTGTTGATGGACTGTTGTGCATCAGTTGAGCTGAATCCATCCTTGCCGATTCCATCCTTGACTTAAAAAAAATCATCTGTTTGTTTCAGCCTTGTGACACTTTTTGACATTATCTATGGAGGTCTTCACAAGAAAGTAACTCATCGCGTGAAAAACATCCCCAAAACGACATATTCGTCAACATGCTGTTTCATTTGGAGGAGATTTGTGAGGTTTTACACACACACACACACGAGGCAGATGTTGAGTGCGCGTTCCAGCTGATGCGTAAAAGGCGAGAGACAATGCCGCATGATTGACACCGCTGCCATGACAACCCCGCATCATTTACAGGTTGACCAATGAGGATTGAGAGTCCCGGTCCCTCCCTGACACCCAGGTGGGCTTAAGAGTCAGACACCACTCGTTTTCTGTCAAAGGGCTCCAGGGACACTTTCTCATATCTCGGGAGTGTTCCGTTATCCAGATGGTGTTCAGATCGCCCCTCGAATTTTTCTCAGGGTCCCGTCTCCTCCTGCCCCACTTCACGGACGGGCCCTCCATTCTGCCCCGCTCCAGATCCCCGGAGGAGCCCCACACCACATGTCCCCCTTTAGCTTTCCCGGGTTTCTCAGCGGCGCAGATCGCCACCGTCTGCGAGACTCTGGAGGAAACCGGAGACGTCGATCGTCTGGCCCGCTTCCTGTGGTCTCTCCCGGTTGCCACTGACGGTCGTGACTCAATCTCCGCGCACGAATCCGTGCAGCGCGCTCGTGCCGTGGTCGCCTATCACACCGGGAGTTTCCGCGAACTTTATCACATTCTGGAGACGCATCACTTTACACGGACATCTCACAGTAAACTTCAGGCGATGTGGCTCGAAGCGCACTACCGGGAGGCAGAGAAGCTCCGGGGAAGGCCGCTCGGACCGGTAGACAAATACCGCGTGAGGAAGAAGTTCCCGTTACCGAGGACCATCTGGGATGGAGAGCAGAAATCACACTGTTTCAAAGAGCGCACAAGGGGATTGCTGAGAGAGTGGTACCTGCAGGACCCATACCCGAACCCGGGGAAGAAACGAGAGTTGGCCCACGCCACCGGACTGACACCGACCCAGGTTGGAAACTGGTTCAAAAACCGGAGACAAAGAGATCGAGCGGCAGCTGCTAAGAACAGGTCTGTAACTTTAGATTTCTTCTTTTACAGTGTCGAAATCAAATAACGAGGAAAAACTTAAACTCTAACTCACGCTTCATCTCTACAGGCAAGTTTGCGCGTAAAGGGCCATTCATGCGTAAATGCGCACAGCCTTGTAGCTTGTTGGTTTTTCTTTTCAGTCTGTCTGACCCGGTCGATTCACTATTTGCGTCTTTGTTTCTCTCACTGCCGTCTCCTTCAGGGTCAGGGTTCAGGTGGAATGGGTTAATCTGCCCGTCGGCCGAGGGCCAGTACACAAATGTGCATAAATGGATGCCACATCTGTGCGTATACATACATGCGCATGAATGAATGGATGTTGATAAGATTATTTACATTTTTAATTTAATTTAATTTAAATTTATTTTTTAACTTAAGTATGACTAAAATCCCAACGTGAATTTTTGTATTTGAACTTATTTCCAAACTTATTCTTTTAAACGCTTTAATTCAAATGAAACATAATGAATATCAATATCATGGCAAGTTCACATAGGAAATATAATTTGTTCTATTCTATTTCATGTTTTTAAAAAGATGACATAATAGCATAAGAAATGAATAAGGATTAGGACTTATAGATTGGAAAAAAAATAAAATGTGTACTCTTGCTTTTGATGCAATTAAGTTTCCTAAAAAGAAAATCTTCAATTGTATTTCATTGTAATCAAATATAAATGTGTTATCATTCTAGTTTGACTGTTAGATCTGTGGTGCAAAATCTAAAGATTTCACCCCTCTCTTTAGACTACAGCTCCACAGGATGTGTCCAGACAGTGCACGGGCCCTGAGTGATGGAGCATGCAGCCCTCACCGGACTGCAGAGCGGGTGCATGGAGACACTCTTCTCTCTGTAACGGACACTGACTCTGACTTGGATGTTTAGGACTTTAATGTACTACTCGAACATACAGGGAGGCTGTAATACCTGTGATGGTTGTTGTGATCTGGAGCGAGGACGAGGATGAGGGAAAATGAGTAAAACCAGTTTAAATTTGCAGAATTGAGCATATATAGTTTAATAACCAATGAAATGGATTATGTGAATGCCAGCACAGTGAGATTTGGCTTTGTGTGGGTCATTCGTTCCAAATGGGTTGTGGTTTTCTTTTTCTTTCTTTTGTTTGTGTACCACTACATCACCGGATAATATTATGTGTGACTGTGCACTTCCAATCTTTGTTGACCCACAAACAAGCCTTTTTGAAGCCTAATTTCATAGGAATAATGCCATATTCATAGTATGATATTTAAAGTGACTGTGACCATAACGCAAATAGTGTCAGAATTTTTTAAATAATCAAAGTCGATTTTTGCATTATATTGTAATGTTTGTTCTTTTGAGAGACACGGAAGTACCCCTGGATTTCATCATTCACACCATAGGAGAAGACAATCACTGAAGACTACCTCTTTGTCTGGATATTTGCGTGAACTTTTTTGCTTGTTCATACCTTTAATTCTATTCTACAAATAATGTTCACAAGCAGTAGTGCACTGTGCAGTCCATGTGGGGTTGTTGTGCTATATGTTTACTTTGATGCTGAATAAATGTGTTTGTATTTTATGTAAATAAGTTAATTTAATATATTACCGTGACTTGTCTTATTCTCTGATGACACAATCACTGTAAGATTTCTGCAGGGAATATAGGTGTGATTAACATTTGGTTCATAGAAATGTATCACATGGTCTCTTATTTTACAACGCATAATTTATTTTACAATATTCTCGTAGAGACCAAACAACACAATGAGGAATAAATAATGATACAACAGTGGAGAATTATCTGTAACTCTTTTTTGGGCCCCTTTTCTTTTTTCCCTTTAGGATTTCCTGGTAACTTTTCCAAGGTTTCCGTTGTGTCCTAAAAAGGAGGCCAAAAAGTTTCTATAAATTTAGAAAAATAATGAAAATGAAATTACTGCCTGAGACTCTCGAAAAGCTGCATCGCTTCACATCTTAAATTCTGATAGCGCCATCCAGTGGTCAGAGAAAAGAAGTCATGTTTTTTTCAGTAAAGTTTCCGAGGGACATCTGAACGCAGCGTTCTTATTCGTCATTTCCTGTCAGGCACGAACGTTTTCCACCCGTGATTTGTCAACAAGACGGACAGTCGAGAAGTCTCCAGACAATACGGGGGAAGTAGAAAAAACCGTCTCAGAAGTTAACACAACTTACGAGTACAAAAAAGCTTAAACATTCTACTTTTTAGAGTAATAATTATTTCTAATCGTAGGCAGATGTATGAAATTACAACGGTACGGCCATCATGGAGTTTGAGCAAGAAAGAGCGTTAATGTGTCACGCGACAGCGATTGACTAATCGCAGCCTAGTTGTCGAATCTCGGGTGGGAAAAATAACGCTCCCTCAGGGTCATCCTCTCCGCGACAATCCCCTTTGGCCAGTAAGTGGCGCAGCGGGCCCGGTGTGACTGAACCACATCTCTCAGTCTTCACACTGGCCATGTGCAACGAGGCAGCTGCTGAAAACAACATGTACACAGCAACATCTCCGCAGACATCTGCCGCGACTCACACACACACACACATCACATTACGCTCCGAAAATCCAGAGTGACGGTTGCTATAGCGACTACTTTGTCACCCATTGGGCCCGTGACCAATCAACCGACAAACTGACCCAGGCAATCGCGGATCAGGGTGATGACTGGGTGTGTCACATGTTTCATGTTTGCGTGCAAGGCTTGGAACGTGTTTCAATATGTGTGTGTGTGTGTGTGTGTGCGTGCGTGTGGCAGACAGACAAACAGATGATTGTGGTCCCTATGTCAAGTCAAGTTTATTTGTACAGCCCAATATCACATACAATATCTCAAAGGGCTTTACAAGCTTACAAAACAACAGCAGCAACAGTATGCCCGTCGGTCACACATAAACACACACACACATCGAGTCACGGGCAGCACTCATCTTTGCTCAAAACAATAGCTAATTCCCAGTAAATTATCATAGTTGGCCTTTGGTAATTAGTGCGTTTGGTTGATAACACACACGCAGAGCCACTTCCTCTCGTGTTTTCTTGTTTTGTTTGTTTTTTTGGCTGGTATCAAATTACTAACTATGTAACAACAATCTACAGTCCGTCACTTCCACCCACGTTTCTGAAGGCTACACTTTCTTTGGAAAATTCCAGATTTAAGATGCTCTTGCTCTCCCGTGTGCGTGCGTGGAGGCTGTGTGTGACCGTGCATAAGGGACGGGCTGGCTGATTAACGATAATGACGGACTAACTAGATTGGGTGTCTCGCCGTGACAGACGCACACGCGCGCTCACTCCACGCCCGCGGGTGAATTCCATTCCTCAGCACCTCGACCATCTGCACAGACTCCCACACCCGCGCACACACAAACACAGACGCACGGATGCGCGTATAATCTCTCCCTCTCTCTCTCTCTCTCTCTCTGTGTCTCTCTCCCTCTCTCTCTCTCTCTCCGGCGGCGCGGGTGACGCGTTTTGCGCATTTCCTGCAGCTCGCGCTCACTTACGGATTCAGGAGACAGGGGACGGGAAGCGGGGGGCGCGCGCGAGGACCGAGAGGAGGGAAAAAAAAAACCAACGGGAGCACCGAGATGTAATTGGGGTGCTCGTTAGTCCTAAAACGCTGCATTAAGGGGCGGAAAAACGCATTCGGTACCGAGAGGACGCGCAACTATTGCGGTACCGTAAGGTCGAAGCGCGGGGATAATCCCAGAGAGGAGCGAACGAGCGGCGACGAGGCTGTAAACGGAGCACGGATCCCGGATGGCTAGGCGCGGCTGCTCGCGCTCTCTCCCACCCTGACCCGGGAGAGAAGACCGAGGGGTTCAGATGATTCCAAGCGGAGCCTGTTAGCCCGAATTCCCCCCACTGTCATTGATATCCCGCCCTGTTTCCGCCGAAACGTGAATCTTGTCTGGGACCGAGCACAAACAAACCAGGCAGCCCCGTACTGAGCAGCAGACTTCTCCAAGGTGTGAGGTTGTTTTATCGCTGCGTTTTCAGCCCTTGTGCGCGCGTGTGTGTGTCTGTGTTGTGATATGGCTGTACAAGGCTGAGTGTCCAAGGAGCCAGTGGCATTATGGGATGTAGCAGGACTGTGCAGTGACCCCCCACTCATTGGAAGGAAACAGGAGCAGGAACAGGCGGACTAAACACTCTCTCTCTCTCTCTCTCTCTCTCTCACACACACACACACACTCCCCCATCTTTGTATACACCCTCAGACACTCAGTCTAGGAGTCATGCCTGTGTTCAGTGGCCTGTTGAAGGTTCGAGTGTGTGAGGCGGTAGACCTGAAGCCGACCCCATGGGCCCTTCGACACGCGGTGGGCAAGAGTGGCTCCTTCTTACTGGACCCGTACCTCGCCCTGAACCTGGACCAGACCCGACTGGGCCAGACCTCTACCAGGACCAAGACCAACAGTCCCGCCTGGCACCAGGAGTTTTGCACTGAGGTCCGTGAGGGGAGGAGCCTGGAGCTGTCAGTTTTCCACGATGCACCCATCGGGTATGATGACTTTGTTGCCAACTGCACCATCCAGCTGGAGGACCTGCTGCAGAATGGAACCAGGCACTATGAAGACTGGGTATGTGTTTGCAGTGCACATAGACATGTAGCTGTGCCAGACACCATGTGACTCAGTGTAGATGCCTGTTTGGTACACAGATGTAGTCACAATGCAGTGCAGCAGATGGTAAAGAATCCTCAAAGCCACAGAACTGCAGGTAGACAAATCTGATTGACCTGAAAGTTAATAACGGCACCCAGGCCCATAATCAGAGGCCCCAGATTGAAACACACACAGGGACTAAAACACAACATGTTATGTTGCATAACTTATTGGATGGGGTGTGATTGGTGGGACCTGAGGCAGTGGATCACAAGGTAAACCATGATATAATAATGATATGAAGAGGAAATGCCTCTGCCTCGACAATGCAAAAGAAAATAGTTGGATACTGGTACCAAAGTATTGAAATCCTGACAAAAAAAGACGGCTGAAGTGGCTCACAGCATGAACTATTTGTTCCGGCCCGAAGGACAGGGCACATGTATTAAGTGGGCAGTGCTGATCACTGTTGGGGGCTCATTAGCAGGTCCCATCAGCCGTGGCTGTGGATACATCCGTGTGCGTGTTAAACGACGGCTGAGCTGTTCTATTCTTCTAGGGAATTATTTGTTAATTTGCAAATAAACCCGGAGACGTGTGCTGCGTAGCCACAGATCATTTCAAGGTGGAGTATTTTGGGATTCAGTGGTCATGGCCACCCTCATGGATTTCATTCCATGTCTGAGTTGATGATAATGTGTATTTGTCCGGATTCCCATTAGTCTGTAAAATCCTTTCTGAAGTAAAATATTCCCTGCTGTCATCGTCACCACCACCACTACCATTTTCTATCACTGTCTTTGGTAGGACAGTCGTGTGTTAATTGACTGTGAAATCCGTTGCTCTAGTCTAGTGTGTGTGTGTGTGTGTGTGTGTGTGTGTGTGGTTGCTGAGACCTTGTCCCGTCTGGTCCGGTCTGGTCCTCTTCAGCACAAACCTGTAGTCCTGTCTCTGCTGTGAAGAAGGAGCTTGTATGTTTTTGCCATTTCTCCATGCTGTTCCTTATCACACACACATCTTTGATATGGGAGCTGTTTGGACGTGTTAAATCTCCCTGACTTTGACATTTCAGTTCAGGCTGTCGTGTTATCTCACATTCCTCCTGTCACTGTTTTGACCTGGTCTAATAGGAAGTTCTCTTGCCTTTTTCCATGTAGAATTTTGGAAGGAGACACACGGAAGAGTTTGACAAAGTAGATGTTAAGCGTTGTCAAAAAGATTCCTCCGACATACAGTAACAGTTCTGTTTCTGTCCTTGCATTTGGACCGCCAAAATGCATAAAAGCTTTAAAGAGCTGTTTATTTTCTAGTTGTCCTCCGTCATTTTAACCATGGGACCTCATCCCTCTTTGCTTAAGGACACACTTCACATTGCTTACTGATACATTTCTGCCAACCATTTGACACCTATCAGGCAGCTTTTGGTTGAAGTTTATGGCAGCTTGGCATGAAATTTTTCAAATGTCAAACACACAGCCCCCATAGCTTACACGGGGCGCAAAGTGGCGCAAGGTCTCAGCTCAAGTGTCAACGCTATTGTACAACTGGCACAGTTGTCATTTTCACGCCCAGCGCCCACGTTGTGCAGCCATGGGGGAGTTGGTCTTACAAATTGTTGCCACATTGGTATTGTAGGGCAGCAGAACGTTTAAAACGAACTTAAACTATGTCGAAGCGCAAGTATTATTTTGTGGTGTTTTTCTGCTAGTTAATGAGTTTAATGAGAGCCGCTCCCCTAAATGATTTGCTCGCACGCTTTCACCTCGTGCAGGAGCGAATCTGTTTCCTCCGCTGTGGATCTCTCTGCCCTGTGACGCCAACCCTTGTCTCTGAAATCTAAATGGACCACGTTCAAGCACACTTGGCTCTTAAAGGGAATGGCAGGGGACACTCTGATCAGTTCAATTCATGTTCGGTCCAAAACACGTCCACGATAATTAGGACCTCTTAGCGACCGCTGCATCAGTGTGCAGCAAGATTACATGCCATTTAAATAGCAAAATTTGACCATGCGCTCAAAACATCTTAGAGCTAATTGCTTGGTTTACAAGAAGCCGTTGTTGAGTCCTCTTCTTTTTAGTAACCTTTTAACAGACGACTTCCCAGAAAGTCAATAATGGTCCCACATATTCGAAACATCTCTCACTCAATTATGTTTTCGTAGAATTGGAAGAAGACTTACTATCTCACGATACCGTGTGTTGAGTGGGCGGGAGTAATGTATTGATGATTGGTAGTCAGTGGGTTAGAACCCCGGGTATGCTCCTTTCATTAGATTTTAATTGATATTTGGTAATTGATGTTATAGAGTAATACACTAATACGCTAATATATGCAGCACTGCAGCTGCATATATTAGCGCATTATATATGCTAAAACAAGACATGCCATTTTTGGATATATATACAGTATATATCTAATCTACACACATACTCTACATGCACATCGTCCCCCTGTGATCCTGTGTAAGGTCAGATCACATGAATGATGGACCACATCCTATTGATCATGCAACCAGCTGTCCAATATCTGCCACTCCTGGACCCCTGAATACATTACACACACACACACACACATACAGACAGACTCTTCATTACTTCATTACACCTCATCTACTGTATGACATAATTTTTTGTTTTCAGTAATTGACTGCTGGTCTTTTCTAAATTCAAGATAAGATTATTTTTGCTGATTCTTGCCACGTCTCTCTCTTGTCCTCGCAGTCAGCCACCAAGTTTCACATAAAGTTATTTTTAAACCCTTTGTTCACTCCAGTTATAGCTGGCCTCCAATACACACACAAACACACAGACACCTGAGGGCTTCCTGTACCACCAAAGTCCAACGCTATGATCACGGTGAAGCTACATTGAAGCCTTGTTGAGGGATACTTCAAGGGTTGGTCAAGGGTCTAGTCGACATGATGACAGAAAAAAGGCCAATATGTACTAATGATGTAATAATGTTACAAATTGTGCTTTTAATAAGTAGGACTCGCTACACAGGATATCATTCCTTAAGACCCGTAAAGATGCCTCGACCAGAGTCCAACCTCCCTATGTCCCTATGCACCTGTATTTCCCTTCTACTGTCTCTGCTGTCCCAAAAAAAATTATTCTCATTCTCTCAGCTTCCTGTTCTCTTTTATCTCCCACCACCTATTCATCCATCTCATTTGGACCACAGACTCTGGCTGGATCTGCTTTGGGCAAGGCTTCCTGCTCCGTGCTTCCGGTGAAATATTAACCAGGCTTTGATGCTTATTAATTGTCCCGCTCAGTAATTGAGATGCTCAGTGGAGCCCGTCCCCATGGTGACATGACAGCCAGCCGCCTTGACTCTCACCCACAGAAACGTTAGAAAGAAATGGGTGGGGGAACGGAGGGGAAGACGTGGGGTGGTAAGGACGTCGAAGAGGTAAAAACAAAGTAGACCAGTGCTTCTCTGAAAAACCTGAAAAAGAACAAATTAAAGAAGCATTAAATGGTTTTTGTTTTTGTCTTTGTGACTCCAGAAAAGTACAATCAGAACCTAAAATTTCCAATATAGTCATCCACTGTATTACAGAACGAGTCTTGGAAAAACATTAATCCCCACCTCTATCTGTGCAGTTAATAACATTAAGCGACTTATCTTCATTTAGAACATCATACCAAATCCAAATTCTGCTACGTGGGATTATTCGTAACAAGATTATGACAATATATGACATATACTGTAGAGGTGAGTCATATATCCATTAAACCTGTGTATTGTGCATACCTGTAGTGACTCATGATGGACATGATGGTGTAGGGACATTCTCAGATCACAGCTTTCACTCTCACAGTTTGCAGACATGAAACTGTGTGTAGAGTCAGCAAGAGTGCCAGTGGCCAAGGATGTATGAACATATTACTCATGATATCAAATATAATATAATAATTACCATTATCTTGGCCCAAGTATTGATCATTTTAGGATAGGATGAAAGCACCAGGAGCAGCACATGAAAAGGAACGCCCTTCATCGTCTGTCGTCTCTCTTGTGTTTGTGCCATTAATGGCAGTAATGACAGTAATTAAAAGCAAACTGTATGTTCTTATGCTTTTCATTAGCTGTAAAATTACAGGATTTAGAGGGGGTGGACCATCTGGCTCTCAGTATGATTATTTTCTCAGAATGCAATAGAAGTCTTTAATTTTGGTATGGAACTGATATTGTGTTAGATAACAAGATAATATAAACCCGCTCATCGCGATATATGCTCCTCTGATTTTCACATTTGTGAGTTGATGGTAAGGTGAGTTGACCTGGTTGCTTTGCCGCATAAGTTCAGCAGTAGAGACTCGGGGAATGAGAGTTTTCTCCTTCCAAGTATAATGTTACTAAACGGACTACGTACAGACAACAGTTTCCTGTGTTGTTTTCTTGTATCTTTATTTCTCTTGGAATATGGTTGTAGTCCTCAGCCAAATAACTGTCATGACTGCAAAGCTTTTATATATCAACACACATCAAGGCTAGGACGGAAATACTCAAAACACGTTCATATTTTCACCATATATGCTTTAGCTGGACCTCTAATGCCAGCATAAAGTCGGAGATATAACTTTGGTATTTGTAGTGGGAAGACGGCCAAATTAGTCCCCAACTCTGCATGTTAATACAACAAAGGTTTCATCTGTGTTTGGCTTCCATAACCAAGATACGCTAGACACAGTATAACGCACACACACAAACACACAGAAGCTTGTACTTACATCAGCCAGATGCTTGATTAATAGCATAATTTTTAAAGCAGAGTTGGTCTTTTCTGAATGTGAACCATATTTTCATCCAGATGTTGTTTTACATTGGAGGAGAGATTCATTATCTTTGCAGGAACTTGTGCAGTTTATTGCAGTGCTTTACTGTCTGCAGCACATCATTGTTTTCAAAATCAATACTGGTGATGGCCTCGGAAACTAACCTCTATCTCCACTGGATGCTTGTTACAGTAATACAGTTATGTAAGTCTGTAATGGGACCAGTAGTCACTATTGTGTAACATTAGCTTCAGCGTTCAGTGATTGGATTTACATTTTTCATTTAATCTATGTCAAACTCGGGATGGATTTTTTTAGACAAAACTTTTAGAAATGATGATCCTAGGTGATATAAATGACACAATATCCTATACAGCAACTTGTTGGAGGTACTACTGCTGCTATAAATGTATACATAGAGTTAGTGTTTGTGGTAACATGAGGTGTGTACCACTTTTTTCAAGGTTTCATTGAAGTACAGTACAATCACGTGCCACTTATACAATAAATATGAGAATTGAAAAGTTGTATTGTGGATGAGCACAAAGTACTACAGTGACTCCTGCAGCAAAGTACCATGATATACTCGTACGATAGCAGGTGCCATGGTAAAAATGCAAACATGTCCATTACCATCATAATACTGTGGTATCGTACTGTGTGGCACTGACAGTATCTTTGATCCAATCAGTCCTTTGTCCTGTCCTCCACTCGCTATTTTTTATTTTTACAAAATGTGGCTCTGATCCTCCTCGAGGTGACGGACCCCCATGCTCCACCCCTCATCGACACAAATAATGACATCACAGGTCCCTTATTGACCAGGTGATTAAATAGGACTGGATTTAAGATGTGCTGTCTCCACAGTGACAACAACACACAGAAGATAAGCTCTGCCCTCATCCATGCCAATTGCCAAATCTGGTCACCCTTAGGTGTGTGTGTATTTCACGCATATTACAGGGAAAGGGAAGAAATTGGTTGATATTCAAGACGTCTGGGACATTGGATGAATTGCAAATTCCTCATCTTATCTTTCTATGATCTTAGGTTTATGTGACTATTTTTATACAAACACCGTTAGACGGTTTCTGTCTTTCATCTAAGCCAGAGCCCTTTCTCCCATCTGCAGCTTGAGACTATATGAAATGTGTTTTCATTTAGGCAGGTCCAACAGTGATCATCGTCAGATCTTACAGAGGCTGCTCATCGGGCTGTCTGCCAGTGCGGTTGGATACCAAACTCTCATCTTTATCGTTGTGACGTCTGAGATTGAAGAATAGACACGATGATTTGATTGGGAATGTCCAGTCTTCTAAATGTAATTCTCCTATTTCTACAGTGCGGCTATTAGATCATGGACCTTACAGACACACACACACACACACAGACACACACACACACACACCTCCTCCACCACACAACTCGGCTCTTCTTACATTATTAGCCGTATGTGATGTTATATTAAAGATGCATGACTCTCACACTGTGACACTCAGCATGGGCCTTCAGTATGTATGTGTGTGCGTGAGGACATGCCAGTGTTGTGGAGTGAAAGAAAGGGGGATAAACACACATGCAAAAAGCACACACGCGCTATTGTGTGAATGCAGTCGAGCTCTTTCACTGGCGAAATTTGTTATTTGACAGATGGACGTGGGAGGTTGTCAGTGAGACTAAATGCTCCTGAGAGAGAGAGAGAGAGAGAGAGAGGGAGGGAGGGAGAGAGGGAGAGGGAGTGGGAGGGGGTGAGCGCCATGGTACTGATACAATGTAAGCTTTGACTGGCCTCTCTGCTTTGTTGAGTGCTTCTCTGTACTGCTACATATGGTGTGTGTGTCTATTTATGCTTGTTTTAATAGTAGTCTGTGTGTGTGTGTGTGCGCGCGTGCCCGGAGAACTTGTATGGTACATGTATTTAACTCGAGCCTCCCTCTGAAGGCCACTTTTGAATCCCAGGACTCCAGACACTCACACTTACTTAAGAGTGTGTCTGTGTGCATGCAGTTGTGCGCTAAATTATCTGTCTCTCAGGCTGTATCAGTGTCCTAATTGGACTAACCAGATTAATGAGCTGAACTAGATTCTCCAGCTCTCTCGTCCTGTCGTTGCTTGTCAGGACGGGGAACCTCAGTGTACGCGTGTTAAATCCAAGTCACGTTAAATGCATTATCAGACATCATTAGTAACCACCTGTCGGCGGTATCATTTGACTGAAATATATTAGATTAGATGATGAAATTTCAGTCAGTGTGGCTTTGCTTGGAAGTACCGTTACTAAAGTAGTATCACCCTTCTGTAGGCCTGAGTTTAGATTGGGACTAGGTGGGGCTGAACACCAGGGGCCTGCACTCAGAGGGGGGCTCTGGTTAGATGTTGTTGGATGATTGACAAGTAAACGTCAATTCCCGACCGTAAAGTTAAATAAAGGGTAAGATTTGTCAGATTGTTGGCTCTATTTTCGTAGTGGCGCACTGGCACCAAGTGCAGCCTTTTGCCTCCGCAATGATATTTTCATGCGTTGCAGTCTGTTTTTTGCGCAGCTCCACCACGTTGGTATTTTGGTGACTCACTTTGTGCTGCCGTGGGAGGATAGGCGCACCGGAAGGGGTGTCACTGGCGATCCAGCGCTCTGGTATTTTGTTGGCATTAATGACTGAACAGACAGACTTCCTTGGAGCAGGGCTACCTGCGTAAATCACAAGGCACGCTGGTATTTTTGTTGATCTATCTGTGGAAATGCGGCACCCACATGAATCTACTCAACCAGTGCCATCCTGCTATTACTCATGGCCGAATTAACTCATTAATGCACTCAAATATTTTGGAAACAATTGGCTTGTGACAAAAAACAGACAAACAAAAATGAACTGCTGGATATGTTATCAGCCGTTTGTTCCATGGAGATCGCAAGATCATCTCTGCTCCTCTGTCTTCAACGCCTGTTATTACACCTGTCATTACAGGCTCATTTCCCTCACCGCTTCCTCGAGTGTTGTTTGGTGGATGGGACAAGTTATGCTTCATTGCCTTTGATTGTAAAAACATGGACATTAGCCTGTCACATTTTTTAAAGTTTAAAACACATAAACTCATGTATAACATTCAAACCATTCACTTTGATGTCAGGCTTGTTTTGGTTGGCTGAGTCGGAGAGGGGAAATTGTGCAAATCTTTTGTCTCAGAATTTGGACTTTGGACATCCCACCGCACATGAGTGTGAAGCTGTCCAAACTAAGTCTACAAGATGTGTAGGAAAACGGAAAAGGTGCCAAAAGATGC
This sequence comes from Brotula barbata, assembly GCA_900303265.1. NCBI lineage: Eukaryota > Metazoa > Chordata > Actinopteri > Ophidiiformes > Ophidiidae > Brotula > Brotula barbata. The sequence continues at coordinate 15,441 of OMNV01012769.1, forward strand.
AAAGATTCCCAAACCACTTCAGTTCACTGTCAGAGAAAGACAAGCAACACCCCACTGGAGGATACATTGAACTATGTCAGTTTACTCGGCTGAGGAGGCAGATTGCTGCTTTGATCCCCTGTTTCTTCCATCATTTTGAAGGGTGTCTGAGACATTGAAGCCGCTAAAGCCCCAATTGTGGGGCACCAAGCTGTGACATGTTTGACTCGTTGGCTGATTCATTAGAGGATCGAGCGCTCTCATTCTTTTTTCATTCATTCACATCCCAAAATGTCTCCTCAAGTTCACTGTTTTGCAACGCTGTTGCTCCTATTGTAACATTACATTGCAAATGTACAATCTGAGCTTTAATGTTAATGCAGCAATAACACAACTCCAGTGTGTTCGGATGTTGAGACACTGCTGCCTGTTGCTCTCCATTTGTTTCAGCGCTGTCTCTCTCTCTCTCTCAGTTTCCCTCAGTCACACACACCATTTGGACCGCAATATCACCATCATTAGGGACTGGTGGAGAATAGAGGCTAAGTAAAAAAATAAATGCAGGCAATTTGAAAATGCCAACAAGTATTAAAGAAAATGACCATAAAATATCAATACCAGCACTGACTTTCTTTGACATTTTGGTGGAGCCGGCACCAATTTAGAACCAGTTCTCTGGTACCATCCTGGTAAAGTCCATCAGCATCTTAAATTATTGATGCATTGATTTGAATACATAGATACATTTTGAATACATCAATAATTATTAAGTGTTCGGAGTTAGAAGTTAAGAAAACAAATCTCCTTCTTCATATGGTTTGATTATCCACCAGCAGGATTTGCTTCAAGTAACATTCATGCTATTCGTAGCACAGTTTGAGAACCACTGATGTCAAGTGAGATGGCTGTACTGTAAAATCCAATGTTGCCCTCTGAAATGTAGTGGAATAGAAGTAGAAAGGAGCTTGAAATGGAAGTACACGTGTCTTAAAGCGAGCCAGTACTTAAGCTGAGGGAAGAAAGAGTTTTCTGGGGAAAACGCTGAAGGACTCGGGTTGTTTTTATTTTTTGGCTCAAGTACTGCTTGAGTTGAGTTAGAATCCCTCATCTCTGTAGCGCTTCTGTAATTCCTATCGATCTGGATCGAAAAACAAGCTCAGCAACACCTCAGGACTCCAGCGGCTTTATGACCAGGATGGGAAAACTGTTGGATGGCGTGCCACCTCAGGACCTGAACAATACATCAATCAGAGTTGTGTCCATTTGTTCCACTCTGTTTTAAATTACTCTGGGTCCAGCTTTCTGAAATCCCACTGTGATGGGCTGTTATGCAACAGGCTATATTTGGGGATTAGCACATTATTTTCAAGGGTAGACATAAACAATCCTATAACAGTATAGGTCACATAGTCCATGTAGATGGATGCTGCACTGTGCGCTCATATGTTTGCGTTGCATGTGTCTGTAATTGTACTCTCTAGAGTCAGGTGCTTTGACATTTGACATCACCCACACTAAACGCAGCATACGTCTGACCTGATGGACAGACTACGTGTTTTACATTCATATTTGTGTTCATCCGATATTTACAGAGCCGCTGTAAGTCTCGAAAGATCATTATCTTGTGTGCACAGGATGATAAACCAAAGAGAGGAAAAAAGATTATTTTATTAATCCCAGTCGAGAAATTATTTCTCTGCATTCAACCCATCCTAACTATGAGGAAGACACACATTAGTGCCAAGGGGCCAACTCCTGATTTTCCACCTAGTGGAACACATGTTTCTGTGGGTGAGGGAAACCGGAGCACTTGGAAGAAATCCACGCAGACACGGGGAGAACATACAAACTCCACACAGAAAGGTGAACCCGGGACTGAAACCCAGGACCTTCTTGCTGTGAGGCAAGGGTGCTAACCACTTAGCCACCATGTTTCCCAAAAACATTACAACATGACAATAAAGCAATAAAGCAATGAACGTGTTTCAAACATACATCCATAGAAATCAGCAAACTCTTAAAGTCTATAAACATAACTTACCCCCGGCCTGTCATGCCTTTACTGTTCATATATTAAGATAACAACTTGTTCCCACAACATAATTAACTTCTGCACATAGGATAAAAAAATATCACCCTCTGGGTCTTCTCCTTAGATATCTGCAGTAACCTGAGAGCATATGGTGTCTTACATGCAGATCTCAATAAATTCCGGACCATGTGATCATTTATGTTTGCACTCCACTGTTGCAGTGCTGCCTGTAGCTAGAACGGGCACAGAACACATAGCGGTGGTGGGGATGGGAGGTGTGGCGACGTATCGACATTACTGTGTGGGATCTTTATGTCTCACAGTCTGTGTTCGGTAACGTGTGTGTGTGTGTGTGTGTGTGTGTGTGTGTGTCGGACTGTTGCATAAGAGGATCTGCTGTTGTCCCCGAGCTTAACTAAGGATTTAAACCTCTCTCACTCTCTCTCTCCCTCACTCTCTCTCTTCCTGTATTCCTCTGCCTCTCTGTCGCCCCCCCTCTCCTTTAATTTCTGTTACTGCACGCATATTGGACGGTGATGATGTCATTATTTGAACATGCTTGCCTGCGTGTGTACACACAGTATGTTAAGCTGTGTAATTTATGTTCATGCTGCTTTTTGGTCAGTATGCACGTAAATGAAGTTTCCAGAATATAGCCTCCATTTTTGTGACAACCTCACGAAATCACTGCAGGATGGTGGTAAAATTTGCTATGGAGTATTATTATTATTATTGAAGCTATATTGAAGGTCAATTGATGATAGTGTAATGGTTAATGATTATAATCGAATAAAGATAGTTGTTTAAATGAGATGTTTTCTGTATAGTATTACTCAGATCAAGTTCAAAGGTGATTTTATGGTTGTTTGCACAGCATTTATATCTTGTATGGAGATGATTATTGTACGGTACACGATTGTATCCTGTATCACATTGCTTTGACTCTCCCCCACTTATCCTTCATGATCATTTTTGTCTTTTGGCTCAACAGAGGTTGTTAATTCTTATCATTTTACTGTTTGCCAACAGTCATTCACAGGAAGCATTGGGCTCGGTGCTGGTCTAAAAATAAGCCGCCTGGACAAGACTCCACAAGCATCACTTTGTCCGACGAGAAAAATTTTAAATGTTGGCCACCGGCTCTGAAAAGCACACGAGCAGCTTGCTAATGACGGCGATTTTTCTCGCTTCTGAGGAAAGATTTGAAGATTGTAGCAGTAACACAATATGATTTCTATTTATTTTGCAGCCCAACATCACTGGTGCTGTGGTACTTGTTAATACTTAATGGTTTAACTAATTAGTAACTGATGGAAAATTCTCCTGCAAACACAGGAAGTGTCACCATTGCGAGCGTAGGTTGGGATTAATTTTGCTTAAAGGCACTTTAGCAAGACTTGCTGCTATACATTAGGAGTGGAACTCAAGTTATGGTGCTGATGAACTACATCTTCAAACGATGGTTGGCTACAAGACACTGAAATCATTCACTTTTAAGAAAATTATTCGCACTAACACATTTCATTCCTAACTTTTTAATTATTTTTTAAATTGTTTCCAACATTTTAAATGACGTTGGGCTTAAACCAACTAGAACATTCTATCTTTGTGGGTATTTCTTTCCTTTGAGAATCAGAATATGACTGTTTTTCTCCCTAAACGTTCATGTTCCTCTTCGGGGCTTTTCATCATTGATGCATCATCATCATCACCACCTGAATCGATCTATTGTTGAAACCTGTTTACACCCAGGATGTTTTCCACTGTGGTATTGCTTTTCTTTTTGCTTACTTGTAAAAATGCAACTATTTCAAACAATGAATGATGGCGGTCACATCAAAACAAATGTGGATGTTGACTTTGACAGTGAAGATGATATTAAAAGTCATATAATAGTGAGAGATGTAAAGATAATGTTGATGTCGGGTAAGACTGTGATACTGGTGATAATAACAACCTCTTCCCTTTGCATTGGTTTGTTTGTTTGTGCTGGAGGAAGTCCCCCCCCCGCTGCTCTGCACTATTCAGCTGTATTATTATCCCTCATTGATTGACTTTCTCTCTTTCTCTACCTCTCCCCTGCTTTCTCTTTGTCTCTCGCTGTGTCTCACTTTCTCTTTACCTGTACAGCTTGATTTGGAACCCGAGGGGAAGGTGTACGTCGTCATTGATCTGTCCGGATCCTCCACTGAGGGTAAGACGTGCAGCACACAAAACTCATCGACAGAGTCAGACGAGTCACACTCAGTGTGTATGCATGAGTGTGATGGTGCAATAACACACTGAGCCCGAAGCCTCAAACACCCCCCCCTCCCACAGGAAAATGATTTACTAAAATTCCTAGAACATTCTTTCACTTCCCCTTTAACTTCACCTCCATTCTTTATTTTTGTTTAGTATCAATGGTAACATTCTAAATGTCTCTAATTAGCCAGATAGATTTACTACTTTATTTTGCTGGTAAAACATTTTTACCTTACTGATTTCACTTAAATGTGTTAAATATAGTAAGGAGGAGTCACTCTAACACTGCCGTAGAGCTACTTTGACTTAAGTATAGCAACTGAGTACTTCTTCCACCCGTTCCACCCGCACACACACATGCACACACACACAAAATGACTGATGAGAGTGATTAAAATTGCACCTGTGTATATTCACACCAGGCTATTAATAGATACAGCTCTGTGCCATGCAGTGGAAGTATGCTGGTATATGAACATGTGTATGTATGTGCGTGCCTGTATGTGAATGTCTGTGTGTCAATTCAGCTATACTACATCTACACAGAGCTAACAAGGAGGAGATAATATCCATAGATTGATTATAGATTGAATGGAGAGAGAGAACAGTATTTTGTGATGGTGTAAAACTGTACAGATACAGATACGTGAACAGAACAAATCAGTTCATAAAATAGGTGAGACTGATCCACGGATTACACACACACACACGTAGCCAATTCAGGCTTCCATGTCATGCCCTCCTCCATGATGACTGGAGCCTGGCGTGACCTCACAGCCCACTCTCCACACACTCCTGAACTTCCTCCCAGAGTTCACCTAGTTTGAGTGCCTGCCGTGTTAATGTATGCTGATATATGCGCACAAAGTGTGTGCATGCAAGCCCGTTTGGTTAAGAGGCTGAAGAGAAAATGCAATAAGAGAGGTGCGAGGATGGAGCGGTGGAAAGATGGAGAGAGAAATGGCGAGAATTAGAAGAAGAAGCGTTGGTATTTTTAGCAGATGTTTCGCTGGTGCAGTTTGTGCTTTGCAGCTTTTCTGGTGGGTTCCTCTCATCTCATCATTCACCTCATTCATCTCTTTTCCATCCCACCACATCTGTTGGTCTCAGGAAGTGAAAAACAATAATCTGTCCTAATCTTACCATCTGCACCCTCTCTCTCTAACTCTCTGTCTATCCCCCCTCTGTTCTCTTCTTCATCATATTCTGTTCCTTTTATATCCATTCTTCACATTTGATTATCTTTTCAGTCTTAGAAACTTTCTGTATATCCAGTCTCGTGGCATTAAAGTCATTAACATTTGAACGGCATCAAAATACAGTACTGGAATACATTTTCACAGACTTCAGACAAAAAAGTTCAACAGAACTGGCATGGTAGCCAAGTTACACTTATTGATACCAGTATTGAAAAAAACGGTCCTATTTTGAATTGAATTGTGATATAATGGCCTACTTTTATTGATTATTCTGTTGTATTTCTTTATTTACTGTCTGTTGTTGTGTTTCCTTTTCTGTTTTCTTTGATGTATGTAAAGCCAATTAATATATTTACGTGCACATGTGTGCCCACGTGTCTTTAACCACTAGCCGTGTCCCATTTGGTCATTCAACGGGTTCAGAGTACGTACAGTATGTCTCCACGACGATTGTTCTTACCTGCAGTCACACCTTTTTGTCATCATGCCTGTGTGTGTCTGTCTGAGTCTGTGTGTGTGTCCTGGACAGATGGATGATGTATTATGTAAAACAAAGTGATCCCAGTAATGGTCTGTTTTGCAGTTTTAACCCCTTCCCCCACCTCAACCACACACACACACACACACAAAAACACGCACACAGAGTCCCTAGAATGCCTGTCTGTAATCGAACTCTGGAGAGGCTTAGCAGTAACCACAGCTATAATGTACCCAGGAGAGACAGACAGTGAGAGAGAGAGGGGTACAGTGGAAGAGGCAAAGCAGGACAGGAGCGCTGATAGAGGGAGCGTGTGTGGGAGTGAGAGTGGAGGTGGTTCTTTTGTCTTAAGGTTATCCTCTGAACGCGTTTATCTTTCCGGCAAGATGCAGAGCAGAGAGGAAAGGGAATGCTGGTTGGATGCTGCTGGCTGAGGAGGAGTTTTCATTTATGTGCCCACACATGAAAATATGAATAGCTCACGTATAAATAGGCCTCCGGTAGGTGAGAGGTGTTTGTAAGGAAGAGGAAGGGAGTGAGAAAATAGGAAGATGAAAAACGTAGGACCGTTGAATGATTGAATGTCTTGAGGTGAATGATGCAAACAATCCTTTAATGTGTCCAGACGTTCAGAGAACATGAAATAGAAATCGATCGAAACATCCCGTACAACAAAATTTAAACAAGTTGTGTTTACGGTTGCACATGTGAGAATGTAGTATTGAAAGTTTTTTTCCTTAAATGATATCTGTGTTTGTCTTGTATGTGTGTATTTGTCCGGGCAGCCTCAGGAACTAATGACAATGAGGAGCGAGTGTTCCGCGAGCGGATTGGTCCTCGTCGGCGACAGGGGGCGGTCCGAAGACGTGTCCATCAAGTTAATGGACACAAGTTTATGGCCACCTACCTGAGACAGCCCACATACTGCTCACATTGCAGAGATTTTATCTGGTAGGAAACATACACACTTAACACACACTGTATGACGTAACGTGCTAATTGCAGTCTAACGTTTCATTAAATTACTCTGGGTGAATGGCTCTCTTTTTCTATGTTTGTGTCTGTGTGATCTGATAGGGGGTTGCTGGGGAAGCAAGGATACCAGTGTCAGGGTGAGTACTTGTCTGTGGCGGTGTGCAATTTCTCAAGTAACATTGCACATCATATATTATTGACGGCTTTAGAACACAAGAGGGATTACATTGTGCTGAATGACAGCTGTGATTTGACTGTAACCCCCGTCTAGCAGAACCATGCATGTATTACGTCATTTCAACAATCCTATATAACATTGGAACACTTAGAAAATCAAATGCTTTGTAAGGTGTTATGCCTCATAAATAAACTCGAAAGTCTTAAAAGAGTGTGACGGGGTTCCTTCCTCTTGGCCACGACGCGCACTTATTTATTAAATAACTGAGGAAGCTTAAACAAAATAGAAACAGTGTAACAGCATCTCAGTTGGTTCAGCATGCACCCAGAGGGCAGCCCTGCAGTCTTTGTGACAGAAACCCAAATAGGTTCCTGCCTTGGTCCATCAGCTGCAGATGTGGCAGTTAGACACACCTGTGTCTAATTGCCACTTAAGCTTCAGCACCATGTGTCACAATCTTACACACACAAGCACCTAAAACCAATCCCACTGCCACACACATTTGTATGAAAAACTGAATTATTATTCTGTTCTTAGATAAATGCACAGTTGGAAGTCTACGTTTCCAAAAATTCCCGAGACCTTATTGCTATCTCTGTTGAGATTTTAAGATTTCTAATACAAAATGTGCCAGACTGGAATTTTACGACATTATATTGAAAATCATAAAATGTCTAGAATATTTCAATTAGTTTTAGTGCTGCGGCTGTGGAAAGCATCCTGATGTGTCCAGTAGGTGTATTTCACCCAGTTGAAGCATTACAGAGCTCTACTGAAGTCTTTGGAACCAGCAGCTATTGACATACACTGTAGATATTTTCCTTTAATATTATGTTAACTTCAGTACTAAAAATCGTGAAGTGTTTTTAAATGTATTGCTGTTGAATAAAAGCTGATCATATAAAAATGCAATTAATCACAAATAGAAATTTGACAGCCTTAGTTCATCAAACTGTATTTATTGTATCAAGATAGATGAATTGTTGATGTTAATACTGTGTTTGCAGTGTGTACGTGCGTGGTTCACAAGCGCTGCCATGAACTCATCATCACCAAGTGTGCTGGAATGAAGAAGCAGGAGGACACACCAGAGGAGGCATGTTCACACACACTTGTTCCTTTGATGTCTAATTTAAGGCTCAATCTGTTATTTTTCAAACTTACAAGTTTCCTTTTTATTCAAGTTATGACATCTCAAATAAAAAAACCCACTGCGTCTTCAATCAGTCTTTTTAGATATTCATCTATTCTCTGTGTTTACAGATATTATGAGTGTATGTACACCGTGTTCTCACATCTCTTCTCCAATCTCACAGCATGTTCCATGTACACACACACACATACATTATCCCTCCCCTACTGTGACCTTAATCACCGTGTGTGTGTCTCCCCCTGTAGGTGGGTTCACAGCGGTTCAGCGTTAACATGCCCCATAAGTTCAGCATTCACAGCTACAAGGTTCCCACCTTCTGTGACCACTGTGGGTCGTTACTGTGGGGGCTCATGAGGCAGGGCCTGCAATGCAAAGGTGAGTGTGTGACTGGTAGAAAAAAATGTTGGAAAAAAGGGTTTAAGGAATGTAAAAGCTACAACATACACGTTTAACGTAGAAAGCACCACACAGTCCTCTTACCCCCGCCCCTTTCTACTGATTATGATAACACTGGACAATAATCTTTGCTGTTGCAGGGATCAAACCTGGGATGTTCTTTCAAAGTCTTACAAAGTCTCAACTTATCATCCAACATCATCGTTTTTTGGGTAACTTTATTTCTTTTCATGTGCTTTTGTCATCATGCAGTGTGTAAGATGAATGTGCACAGGCGGTGTGAGACTAATGTAGCTCCCAACTGTGGTGTGGACGCCAGAGGAATCGCCAAGGTCCTGTCTGACCTGGGAGTCACACCCGACAAGATCTCCAACACGGCACAGCGCAGGAGGAAGGTCAGCACAAAACCAAGTAGAAATTCTCCATTTTACTGTTGACTTGAAGATTGTGTAGCAAATATCATCAAATGTCAATATAATGATAATGAATGCCGTGACTAATGAATGGATCCACCAGCTGGCTCATCGCTCCATGCAACTATTAATGAACATTTGCCAAACATTTCTTCTGTGTAAACAAGGTAGTAATCGTGTTTCTCTCCCTCACTCTCCCTCCTTCCAGTTGACTCCAGGGCAGGACCCTCCTCAGTCTCCTCCTGAACTCTCTCAGCCTGAGGATGATAGCTACAGCCAGCCAGCTGTCCCCACCTCCCCATCACAGCAGGGTAGCACTGAAAGCACCACACACACATGCTGCACGTACAATACATGCAGTAACTAGGTTACAGTAAGTGTTGTGCATGAGCAGGAATTCAAAATGAGTTGTAAATGAGACACCTGGTCTACATAATCACGGTGGAAACGTGATGTCTCTCGCTGATTTCTTGGCCACTCGTACACATGAGTTGTACGTATGAGTACGCTTCCTGTCACGGCTGGTGGGTGGTACCTGCTGATACCCTTTAAATGCTCCGTTCATGTCAGTTAGTCATTTGGACTTTAGTTTCCTTTCCCGCCACACAGATCAATGTGCACATGCATTTGCGGACACCGAGGATTACTGACCACCACATGCACAATGTAGATAATTTACGCAGTTGTAAATATTTCTTTATGTGTTAATTCAATCGATCTTTGCTGCAGTTTACCTACGCCCCTCCTTTATTTGTGTCCCGTGCACCAGTCATGACAAGAGCCAAGGTAGAAAAAAAGGGCAGAATGAAATAAAACATCCCAAATTCCACTGTTGCTGTCAAACTAATGTACATGTAAAATTGAGCTTGAGTTATCTAAGTAATTTAACCCACCACCCACCACCATTTGGTCGGCACAGTTAGTCATCCTCTCACATTCCGCTGGCTGAGAAATAAAAAGTTCAGTGTCTCTTTATGGAGGAATTCGGCTTTTGGCATTATGGAGCTAAATGATGATGACAGCAACAATGATGCTGTTTAATTTGAGTCACTGCAGATTTAAGAGCGGTCGTATCACCATTTTGGAAAACGTAGTACAAAAAAGATCACCTAAGAAATCAAGTCATGAGTAACATCTCTGTCTTATCCACTTTTCCCTCGACTCCTACAGACTTGGCAGAGTTAGAGCGCCTGCAGGACGCTCTGTCACTTGACCAGCTGGGACCTCAACACAACACCTCCTCCTCCTCTTCTTCCTCCACCTCCTCTTCTTCCTCCACCTCTTCCTCGTCCTCAGCCAGCAGGGAGAATGGACAGAACCAGAGGAGGAGCCTCAAGGACTTCAACTTTATCAAGGTCCTCGGCAAGGGCAGCTTCGGCAAGGTACGTTGACGCGTGACGGTGAGGTGATGGGAAGAGAGCTGGGAAATGACAGTCAAACAAAGACGAAACCGAAACGAGTCGACAAGAGATTACCAGGTGTAACCCGTGTTTTCCACCATTTAGGCTAGGAGAAAACGGTGCCCCTGCTGAGAAAAAAAAGCTGATCTATTTCTGTTCTTGTTCTCACAGGAAAGACAATGTGTGAAACTGTTTCATGCATTTGGAACAAAAACAGTATAATCAATCTCCTGAGCCTCAATGTGTGTGTTTACTTCTATGTTTTGGTTGTTTCTTCCCAGAAGTAAACTCATTCACTGAAGTTGTCTGTGCTCCTTTTGCTCCTCTTGCTGTCTGCTCAGGTGATGCTGGCGGAGCTGAAGGGGACCGAGGAGGTTTATGCCATTAAAGTACTGAAGAAGGATGTGATCCTGCAGGATGACGATGTAGACTGCACCATGACTGAGAAGCGGATTCTTGCCCTTGCCCGCCGACACCCCTACCTCACCCAGCTCTACTGCTGCTTCCAGACACGGGTGAGAGCACAGCACAGACACTTTCACTGCTCCTCTGCTCGCTTCTCTCTCTCACAGTTATCTGCTCCTCCAGGACCGTTTGTTTTTTGTCATGGAGTATGTGAACGGAGGAGACCTCATGTTCCAGATCCAGCGTTCCAGGAAGTTTGACGAGTCTCGATCTCGTTTCTACGCTGCGGAAGTCACCTCAGCCCTCATGTTTCTACACCGTAACGGGGTCATCTACAGGTAAACCCTTGGCCCCTTTCAAACAGGACATTTGATGTTAAAATAGCTGATAGCGAACATTAGTGTGCACTGCTGATTTCTGTCACAAAATGTGAGGTCTCTGGCTCCCATATGGCTGCCAGCTTTTCACAGATTTTAGGTGTGTATTCTCAGGGCTGAATCAGGCTGACAAGCAGATTCAGTCAGCAGTGCTTTGGCCAAATTTGGGTCAGTGGCCAGTCCACGATGTGTTGGTGATTCTTTCCAGCTTCATGATGCACCCATTGGAAAGTCACGATAACAATGCTAAGTGTCCGTGTCTCTGTCTGCTTCTCTTTCAGGGATCTGAAGCTGGATAACATCCTGTTGGATGCAGAGGGCCACTGTAAGCTGGCAGACTTTGGCATGTGCAAAGAGGGCATCATGAATGGAGTGACCACCACCACCTTCTGTGGCACACCTGACTACATTGCCCCTGAGGTCAGCTTCCTTTAAACTGTTAATGCACAGGATGCTTTTTATATTTTTTTGCCATATATTTAAGAATCTCATGCTGTATTTTCTGCACACTGGAAGGACTCTTGTATTCATTTTTAAATTGGAGCGATTCAAGGATTGACTCATTTTCAACTAGTGGAAACAGTTCTCTGCTCAAGAGCACCGTCGTCATCATCACTGAATTGAGATTAAAATCTCTATTTTGAATGCTTAACATTTCTCTGAAAGTCAGTATTAAAAGTTTCGTGTTTTCTCTGAAAGTCAGTTAAAAATGACTCTTGTGACCTGGGACTGTATTGTCAGTTCTCTTGTGTTGAACCTTGTTCTCGTGTGGCCTTTAGATCCTGCAGGAGTTGGAGTATGGGGCTTCTGTGGACTGGTGGGCTCTCGGAGTGCTGATGTACGAGATGATGGCCGGACAGCCTCCATTCGAGGCAGATAACGAAGACGACTTGTTTGAGTCGATTCTCCACGACGATGTCCTCTACCCGGTCTGGCTCAGCAAAGAGGCTGTTTCTATCCTCAGAGCGGTACGTATGTCTCTATCAGCACACACCACCATTTCCCCGTTTGATTACTTTGAGCTGAAGCCCCATTAAATTATCTTCAAGATTGCATCTCATCATCTTCATCAGCAGTTCTCGTAGGTGCTGAAAGCATCTACGGCAAAATGAAGATTACTTTAATTTCACCATAACACTGCATTTATTCCAATTTTAGCATGTATGAAAACAACGTTTCTAATCTTAGGTTTTTACTCAACACAATCTTCTCCTGCATTTCCATTTATGACATTTTGCCAGATCAGCAAAAACAATGCCTGTCAGGTGTTATTGTCAAACAGGAATCTGTGGCTTATTGTGTTTCATGATTTTATATTGTCATTCCCAAAGACAAATGCACACAAAAGTAGAGTGCTAACTACACTCGAAAAGACAAGAATTAAGTCATTTCAAGCTATTCTGAAGAGATTATCTGATTAAATAACAATACGTGGAAACTGGATTCTTAATATTAAGAGGAATATTATTTAGATATATTTATTTTGAGGAAAAAAATCGAAAATCCCCTTTTTCCTTTTTGTCTTTCAATATTTTTATTTTTTCCTAATAAATTTCAATATTATTCTGACAATATTTTTTTGTCTTCCTAAAGTAATTGTGACTTCACTGTCAAAATCTCTCTGCATTTCATTCTTTTAAAGGCTGTTGCTGTAGTTCCAGTGTTAATGCTATGCTACACATTGTTTTGGACAGATTTCATTCTAGTGTTTTAGCTATTTTAACTATTTCATTACATTTTTTTCTCACTTCTCATTCATGGTTCCCTCCGCTGAGATGCAGAATGAATTTAATTCACAGTGCACTTAACAGGAAGGTGTTACTGTATTTATTACACGTCATTCAAAGAATTGAAATGATAACAATGTGATAATAAAACTATAATAGACCACAAAGAGCTCTCAAAAGCAAAGTACTGAACTGACAACAGGATAAAAGAGACTCAGTAAATAACATCAGCGCTGTTTTGACCTGATTTGTCTCTCTGCCGCCACTAAACAGCCATTAATGCCTCGGCTCTATTATTAGCCCTGAAACGCTTTCTGCGCAACCCATCTGTCCTCGTCGCTTTATTGATGGGAACCAGCTAATTGCATTCAGGCAAAATCATTTCTCATCTACGTGCGATTGTGTGTATGTGTGCAGTTTATGACCAAAAACCCGGTGAAGCGTCTGGGCTGTGTGGTGAGCCAGGGCTGCGAGGACGCCATCAAGACTCATCCCTTCTTCAGAGAGATAGACTGGGTCCTACTGGAGCAGAGAAAAGTCAAGCCGCCCTTTAAACCACGGATTGTAAGGATAAGCGCTCATATTACACACATAGAAGCTCACACTGGCCTTACTTTTTCAGGCATCCCCACATTAGCACTCAGGCAGCCGGAGAGTCAAGTGAAGTGTTTTTCACCCACTGTCACACTCGTTGTGAAATGTCAGCATACAGATACAGTGACTCTTAGTGGTCAGTAGGTGTCACCCTCATATTTTTTTGTGTGTTTGTGTGTGGCTCTGTAGAAAACCAAGCGAGATGTGAATAACTTTGACCAGGACTTCACCAAGGAGGATCCCGTGTTGACGCCCACAGACGAGGCCATCATACGACAGATCAACCAGGAGGAGTTCAAAGACTTCTCCTACTGCGCCCCTGAGGAGGCACAGACCTAACACACACACGCGCGCTCACACAGCAACACTAAACATAGCATGCAAGCACACAAATCCACACACACACACACACACACGGATGCACACTTGCTGAATCATTTACTGTATGTAGTACCAATCCCTTTACAAGACACACACACACACACACAGTCACTCCTTTACTTTGAAACTATTGGTTGTTGTTACTTTTGGAATCTTCTTTACTTGCATTGTGTCGTTATTGTTGCCTGAGTTTGATCATGAATATGAGTATAAATATAATATGAATATAAATATGAAAATGACTATGAATATGAACACACTCCTGCACATGTACATACTGTTACACATTACACATTCCCACGTAGACAGAGAGCAGATAACACTTGCGAACACACACACTGTAACCACATGCATACACACACACACATACAGACACTCCTCTCCCCAGCACCTGTGCACACGTGGACTGTAGGTGCTGGTGCAGAGACCTGTATATAGCCTGTGTTGAGTGGCTGTATCGTGTTGATTATGTCTGCTAGTAAAGGAGTGTGTTGGCACTCTAAAAGTGTCACACTCTTCCTTATTGTGGACCAATTAGGGCCAAATACCCTTCGTGCAATACCCTGATTATCTATATATTTTATTTTTTTGTTTGTTCGTTCGTTTTGTCTTTTTTCCCCAAAATGTGTTACGTTGGATTGTGGTATGACTGAATTCCTGCCCATCTGTGTTAATTCTTGCTCCCATTGTCCAACACACACGCCGTCTCTTGACCCACGTGTGTACAAAGTGAATGTTGAGATGAAGATACAGGCTATTGAACTAATTATCTGGAGTATTACAGGCGGCTGCGGGGACGAGCGTTGTAATGAGAAACGTCCTCCTGGGTTCATCCGACTGCTATCTGGCACGTTTGTCGTGCCGGTGTCGGCGTGCCGGCTGGCCGTGAGTGTGTGAAGTTGAGAATGTACGCTGTCGCTGTTCTTGAATGCACGTTTTATTTTTCATGTTGATCTCTGACTTCTCTGTAGTTACCATCAGTGTTTTGACCCCTTCGACCTCAGCAGCCATTTCACTCAGCCAAAACCACCTGCTTTTTTCAAGAATGCTTTTCTTTCTTACAGCGCTC